>PNEQ01000415.1:4756-24634 GCA_003012365.1 Medauroidea extradentata
ACACTACGCCAAACAAAATACGTTCACGCACTATAACACCCGCATAAAGAGTTTATAAAATGTTTGCAGAAACAAAACAAAACCATTTGGTTTTCTTGTATAAAGTTTTTCTTATACCGAACAGCTAACAACCAGCGCCTAATGTTTTTGATGATGCTGATCACAGAAGGCTTGATTTTCGTTGCTAAACAAATTAAAACTAACAAATAAAATTAACGTGTACCGAAACTTCAAATACCTAACTATTCACAATCTAATTTCAAAGGGCGCGAAAACGCACAATGAGTTACAAAAACTGCGAGTCTAATCGCTAGATGGCTACAGTGCACGTGTGTACGACCCGAACTGCAGCAACTGCGTAGTTGTACGCTAGATAGCGAAAAACAAAGATCGATATTTGTAAAAACGGTTCGCGGAACATCTGAAAGATAGCAGCACTTGCAAATTTCACTGGAACAGGTGCGGACGTACATTTACGACCGTACTAACGTAAGCAAAGTTTTGGGCGTATATGTACGTCCATACTCATTAGGAACCACAGTAGTATGGGCGTATATATACGTCCATACTAACCAAAGGGTTAAGAAACATTTCAAATTTTACCGACATATTAAGAATCAGGGTTATTCAATCATACATAGTACATTTTTGTTTGCTTATTTATTTCCGTTACTCTGTATAAGTGGCGGTGTCACACCAAAGACATTCATATTACACTGATTGTCACTGATTGTCAATGTTTTTACATGCTGGTGCTATTGGGTAGATTATGCGCAGAGGCAGATTGATAGCTTAGAAGTTGATAGCACTGAATATCTCATGCTTACACAGAGGTAATGTAATGCCCATAAAACTTGTTAATATTACGACTTTAGGGTAAGGTTTTAAATGGCACGCTATACAAAATTCAATTAGCCCTATAAAATAATATTTTCGTATGAAAGGTTCTAGTGACTGTTCTGAAAATTTAGTACATATGTTGGTTTGTTTCTATTAACGTCGTCTTTTCTGCAGTGTCGAGAACACAGCAATTTAGAAATATAATGCCTACCTTAGTGTTCTGTCTACTGTTGTGTTTTAACTGCTTTAATATGGATTGTTTTGTAGTCAAGCTGAACAAATGTGACCCACCTCACACTTTCCTAAAAAAAACTGTCAAGAGTATTCACAATTTTTAAATTTTATTGTAGTTTTACAAATTACTGACATGATTAGCAAGAGTTTTCTGTCTCCCAGTCATGACTTTAGTGAAGCTCAGTGTATGACATTGCTAGGGAGTTTGGAGAAGGCCTGAGAAGTTTTTGCACATCTTTTGCTAAAAATAATTGTCTCCAATGAAATTTGAAAACATCCACTACCATGGATAATTTATTTATTTTTGAAACTGTAGGTCATGGAAACAACAGGCCTCGAGTTGAATGTACCTCTCAGTCCTCAGATTTTGATAAAAACAAAAAATAAAGTGTTTTATCCAATAATAGACTTAATGGACTCTGGGCAGGAAGGTGATTTATTGATGAACCAAATAAAGAAATTCTGGAAGACCTTAAAAGTGATGAATCCAAAACTATTCCTCAGTAATCCAACAAAGTTTTTCTCTGGTTCATTTCCAAGGTTTTTGTAAGCACTATAAATTTAAGGTTTTTGAAGCTGAAAAAGTTGTTGCAAAAAACTACCTAAAGTACCAATCAGTTGTCAGACATCTAAAAGTGGTATTTTATTATTTTATCTGTACACACTCTTGTCTTCAAGTATGCTTCTGAAGTTCAAAAAAATTCTGCAGATCGCACTTATTATTTCCATTTCATCAGCATCAAGTGAAAACATACCTCAGAAATACCATGGGACAGGAGCAGTTCACATCTCAAGCTCTGCTAGCAATAGAAAGAGAAGACAGCTAGAAAGTGTTTAGAGACTGCATTACCGATGAATTCACATTCAGATCCAACAAAAGACTGGAACTTTTTTATCATGGTATTTAGCATCTACACTGAGTGAATATATTTTGGTGAACTTTACTACGTAAACAACGCTGTGTGTGCAGTATTTGTTCCAAGAGTGAATCCAAAGAGGTGGGTTGTGACCCATCCCCTTCGATCACTCTCCAAACCTTTAATATTTATTTGTATTATTGGTGGGACGGTTGGTTCCTCGGTACATCAGTTCTGTCGATTATTAAAATAACAGAACCGGCATTGACGATATTTATAACCTCAATCTTCAGTTCTTATTTCTATTACGACGAGATATCGATGTCTCAATCATATTTTACTGAACTATAGTATTATTTACCATATAGTTTACATGAGAAGACAAAATTAAAACACTAAAACCTCTTTATAACGACCTATTTTATAACGACAACCTGTCTATAACAACCAGTTTTTGGGAATCCGTGATTTAAAATTTTTTTTTTATTTCAAATTTTAAGGAAATTGGCAAAAAATAGGTTATTGTGCGCTGTGTTGCGTTTCTAGTGGCGAGAACTGTACTCCACGCAGCAAGCGGTAACTCATCCTTCCCCTCTTCTGCCGCAACTGTACTCTTATCTTCCTTTCCCCTCACGTGAATACCTGGCGCGCTCTGCAATCTCCACCTTTGTTCACGTGCCAGTGTTCTCTCGCTTGCTGTTAGGTACGCTACACATTCTCTGTTTGCTCTATTATAACTACTTTATTACGCGACTTTTGGATTTCTCTTGGTTTTTTACGATTTATGACAACTTATTACGCTTTGATTTTCACGATTTCAATTTGGTAATTTATTTGGTTTGAGTTTGTGGACGATTATTAACGACCCACACAGTTCTTTTGGCTTTCAATTTGGTTACGATTATTAGGCTTGATTCTGTAAACGATTATTGACTACCCACGCAGTTTGTTTGGTTTTCGATTTGGTTACGGTTATTAGGCTTGATTCTGTAAACAATTGTTGACGACCCGTACATTTTTTAAAACTTCATACGGACTTTCGATATTTCCATAATGAGTGGAAAGCGAGTCGGCTTGTCGCTTTTGAAGAAGTATGAAATAATCAAGGAAGTGGAATCGACAAAGAAGCCGAAGTCAGAGATTGCGCGGGTGTTCGGCACCCCGAAAACAACATTGTTTACGATCTTAAAAATAATGAATGAGTTCATAAATGCAGTGCAGAAGGAAGGACGCTATGCAAACGTAAAAAAACTAAGGCGTACGATGTACACCAATTTGTAGGAAGCTGTGCTGGAATGGTTCGGCCAACTTAGAACACAAAACTTGCCTGTAAGCGAAGGACTTTTTAAAAAAATAGGAAATAGTTGTCCGGCCCTTTAATGTGTCAGATTTTCCTTTATTGTGTGTTTGTTTAGTGTCCAGTCAACGCAGTGATAATAGTAAACAAATTATCTGCTTAATTTATCACGTTTATTGGATATTATATCTGGTAAGTTTTTTACTAGTGTACTTGTAGTATTTTTATGATTTTTTTTCCGTGTGTACTCTTTAATAAATTTAAACATTTGCTTGTACAACTGCTACCACTATGCTGTTAACTAATTAATAGTACACTTTTAGTAGAGTGGGGGCCATGTTGCTACATTTTTTTTGTCCTGAACAAAATATTTTACACATTGACACGTAACTCTAATATTTTAACTGAGCGGTAACGTTACGTCACAGTGCACGCCCGTGATTATCTTTCAGTCGGTCTCAAGGCAGGGTAGGATGACGCGCTGAAGAGAACAGCTGCTGTGGCATTGATCGGTGCATGTGCGCGCAGCCATCTCCGGCACCCACCTTCCCCTCCCCCACATCATGGTCTATCCTCCCGGCTGGCCGAGCGGCTGGCAGATAACAAGCAAGCGGCGACACAGCACGTAACCTCACAGCGCGTGACTTTCTAAGCGTTCACGGCGTAAAAGAAAAGCCCCTAGAGTAGAATACACTATCGCCTTTTCTCTAAAGGACGCCTGGTCAAAAATTTTGTTTATAGCTAAGTTTAAATGTAAGATTTATTATTGCTTAAGATGACTGAACATGTAGTTAATACGAAAACTGCCTATTTTGACATATAGAGGTTCCAAATGGGTCCGAAATCTTATAATGACCACCTCTCTATAACGACCCTAATCTTGGAATCCATGAGGGGTCGTTATAAAGAGGTTTTACTTACTTACAATACAGTAACTTTAATCAGCTCTTCAAAGCCGTTGTTTAACCACAAAAACATCACTTGAAAGTTTTTTAATTTCCAAACTTGTACTCTCGGAAAAATTTAAACTGCATTTTTACATTATCTTCTGTAAAATACATTATAGGTGTACACAAAAAACTTGTCATTGATGTGTTTTACAATTGTTATAAGGATGGTGGTAAATAAACAAATATCACCGCAGGCATTTTGCAGGAAGAAAAAAAAATTTAAAGGCTCCTTTGTCTATGCATAAAGGGCAGGCACATTTAGAAAAAACAAAATCTTATGAATATAGCATACTTGCCAGCGAAATGAGAATGGTTGAACTTTCGATGCCATCTTTGATTTTAACAATTTTTACCCATACATGCGACAATAATTGGGCTGAGAAAATGATATACCGGAAATATTGCATTTAACAATTACATAATATTTTCGTAATTGAGTTTGTAAAACTGCAGAACTGATAATTTATTCCATATATTTCCAAACAAACTACTATATTACAAAGTTTATATACATCCAAGATGGTGGAGGATTTTCCGCTATAAATGAAAGCCATCTACGATATTTATAATTTTTTTTGCAGGTTCTTGCTGTGTATACATTGTTCTATGGTCATAACCACTTTTGTGATGTCTTATGCTATTGCAAAATTTTTACTGTACGCTGTGATAATACATCTATTATTAAATTAGCAGTGTCTGAAGTTTGGAATCATTTAAAAGTTGATATTTGTGATGCAAATAATGCAATCACCGAGTCTCAAAAGGTGTACTTAAAAGTATGTCAAACCTTCAAAAACATATTATGCAACACGTACTGAAGACTGAAAACAAAATGTGATAAAATGGTATCAGAACAGAAAACTGAAACAAGGAATTTGAAATGGGAATAGGAACTGGAAAATTGTGGAGCCTTCCCATCATTAATTTATGTATATTAGCGAAAATTCCTAGAATAAGTTTTGAGTACTTACATGATTCTTCTGAATTAATTTGGCACTAAATGTAGCCAAGCAAAGAAATAGCTTCATGAACATAGTAATTCTCAAATTATTCAGCTTTAAAAATGCCATATTTTCAAACGTAGCCATGAACATTGAAAATACGTTTTTATTGGCTAACACATTTATGATATAGCCATACTTGTTTTAGTTAGCTACCACCCACCAGGCACATTGTGTGTATTGGAAGTTTTCTCTGACTTAAAAAACTGATAAAAGTTAGTGAACCTGGTTACTTAAAAGCTAGCTTGAGAAATTCGACTGTTGTTAACGCGTGCATGGTTTCAGATTTGTTAGTTAACAACGAAGATTTCACTAGGGTTGATTTTAAAGGAGTGAAGATGGACGGTATGAAACTTAGTAGCTCTCGCACATTGTGACATTTTAGTTATGGGTTTCAGTTTATGTAAATTTAATTAAAATTCCAGAGTGATAACATAGTATGAATTCATTTTAATGTTTCAGATCCGGTATAGAATCATAAGTTAAAGTTTGAAAAGTCAGCCAAATTATGTTCACATTCATTCAAATAGTGAACCTGTCGAGCTAATAGCTGGAATGTGTTTAACCAAACCTTGCACAGACGGGTGATCGAACGTCCTGGTTTGCACGAGTCGGGGAAAATAATACAGGAGATAAATTTTTTTATTAAAAGTAAATTTTTTCTCTCAACAATTTTTACATTCTCGTGAACGGTAGCGAGAACCGTGCTACCATCTCTGGGCGAGTTTCGCAAACCCCGCCTACCCCTCAAATTATCAGCCAGACAAGGGTGCCTTAAACTCGACTATTGGCAAATGACTTTTTCACAGCCAGTGGAACAGCCAAAAACACTACAGCTGCAGAGATTTCGTTGCAAACTGCAAGCTATTGACTGAAACTTTTATCTTAAAAATGACTTATTTATTTTATGCTAACCATGTCATTTCATACACAATGTATAGAAATAATAATTACATACATAAACTGTACAGTATTTTGGTTGTTAATAGCAGACTAAGTCTGTCTTGATATGTCAGACGGCACTATAGTTTAGATTTTTTCGGAGTGAATTGTATTTTATTGCTGCACAAACAAACTGTATACATTTATACCCTTCGGAGTTTCAGCCATACTTGATTTTACTTCATAAACTACTTTATTTAACACAATTTCATGATCTGAATGTATGTTGCTGTAGTTAGTGTGTTACATACAATAAAAGGTACAGAATTGTGACATCACAAGGACATCAACATGGTGGTTCATGTTTTTACTGTGCAAAAAATACTGCTCTTTTTGTTTTATGTTTTTCTTGAGCTTTACAGATGCAAAGAAAGAAAGTATGGTACTGTTGTTCATTAAATGAAATATAAAAATTTGATAAAATATAAAAATTTTACATTTGTTTACTAAAACTTGCAGTTTTAAAATTTTCGTATAAACTATTTCTGTATTAAATGTGTATCAAAACTAGTTGAATACCTCACAATGATGTATAAATTGCTGTTTATTTTGAAAATATGTATTGCAGCTGTCACTGCTGAGAATACTGCAAGCATCATAAATTAAACACTGTACAAATAAATTCATTACTTCTACGGTATCTCCTTTCTAACTCCACCTCCCACCAAGGCGATCCGGGTTTGATTCCCGGCTGGGTCAGTCCCCAGATTTTCACTTGTGGGAATTTTGCTGGACGATGCCGTTGGTCCGCTGGTTTTCTCGGGGACCCTTTTCATTCCGGTGCTGCTCCATACTCACATCATGTCATCCCTCACCGGCACTAAAGACCTCGTTCGATGTTAAGCGCTGACCAAAATCTCTAGCTCTCTCACCAGGAAGCACAGCTATAAAATCCTGAATTGGGTGGATTCTGGTTTGACTCCCGATCTGGCCACCTAAATCCTCCTCAAACTTACAATCCTAGTGATGCCACTGATCATGTTGTCAGAATGTATCTAACTTAACATATTTTTGTCAGGAACATTTATTTGATCTTTAAAAAAATTTTTACACGTGTCACATTTTAAATGACTAACTTATTTTTTAATCTTATAACAGAATTTATAACCAAACTTTTTGGTATTTTTATTTGTTGTTGCCTTGTAATGTAAAAGCTTTTTGATATTAAACTTAATTTGACAGTTTCAAATAAGTTTATTATTATTTATTAATATTTATTTTCGTAACAGCTTGTTTTCTCTGGTTAAACTAATATTTTTTTTGTATGATGTCACTTTTTTCTAGCACGAAGTGTTGTATGTAACAGTCAATGTTTTCATTAATGATGCAATAGCATTTGGGTGCTTGTAATGTTTTTTGTAACAATTTATTTGATGTTGTTTAGTATTAATTACATTTAATGTTTATCACAGACAAAGGGGCCAAGCTGGTTGAAGAGTCAGACATCTCGCCTCTCACCTAAGCTATCTGGGTTTTGATCCCTGGCGGGTTCGGTCCCAGATTTTTTTTTGTGGGAAACGTGGCAGGTGCTGCCATTGGCCGGTGGGTTTCCTCTGCGAATTCCCATTTCCCCCTTTTTTCAATCTGCCGTTGCTCCACACTCATCTCACTCATTCCTAGGGCCATACGGGTGACTGGCATGTTTCGCTGTTCAAGTTGACGGCCCAAACTTCACCTCTGTCTTGTCTCATACACACTATGACTGCGTGAAGGTGGGAATGCATAGTGGATTTTCATTTAATTTTCATTAATCACAGACCTTGTGGTTGCCAATTAGAAACCACAACACCCAACTGTTGCAGTACTTCCGTGAACAAGGTCTTGTTACATTGGTTCTGGTGTGAGATCAGTGACTACATTAACTGTGGTTGTCAATTATACTCTGGCTCTGGTTCTTGTAAGTGCCTGTCGCATTGAGAAATTTCTCCAGACCAAGATGTTTATTTTCAATGGAATTAAAAGGTACCTCATACAGAGGCTGCTTTAAGTATTGGGCTGATAAGGAATATTATTATGTCAGGTACTTAAACATCATATATTTAACCAGCTATATACAGTGAAACCCCTTTATAACAACCCCTTTTATAACAACCACCTCTCTATAACAATATTTTCCTCAAGAACCGTGGGGTTTTAAAATAGTTGTTTTTCCAAACAATTAAACCTCTTTATAAAGACTGCCACTATATAAAGACCCTATTCTAGGGAACCGTGAAAGGTCTTTGTAAAGAGGTTTTACTACTAGTTTTTAGAAATTGTATCATTTTGCACTATATAAGTTTGTCTGTGACTGTAGCTGCTGCTGTATGGTTGCATTTAGTTTGACCTTATAGCAGACAGTGCTAAACCATAGCTTAGGGTTCACCTTCCAAAGAAAACAGCATTGTAGTCCAATGTATGTTACATCCATCGTTTTACTTCTTATTTAAAACTTACTGTGCATGTGGTCACTAAATGTGATACTGACTATTATTCAATAGATAAGCTACCCGTTTATACTTGAGACATTAATCACAGAGAAAAATAACAAATAATTAATTATGTAAATATGATCTTGACATGATCATTGCCGTTGCAAGAGGGTCCATCTTTCAAGCTTAAGATCCAACTTTTCAACTTTAAAAGTAAGTTTTCAAGTCTACTACCATATAGTTACGGTGGTGGCCCATTTGGTCTCTTGGTTCGGCGCGTCTGTCCTACTGCCATCTGTCAGGCTTGTTTTACTGTGTTATCTCGTGGCTTGTGACAGCAGCTGGCATGTTCTTATCAAGAATCACATTTGTGAGAATATAGCACAACAGAGCAAATTTTAAGCTAACTGGAATTAACTTTTATAATTACTTTTTTTGATCAAGCTAGGTTGTGTAGTTAAAGCCTAAATTTACTATTGGTTAGGCCATACTATTTGTTGGTTACTATCCTTTACTGGTATAATAGATTCACTTCAAGAACTTATAAATTTGACTAGTAATTTTAGTGACATTTTTATTATAGTGAGCAGAAATTTTACTGCAGTTTGGACGAGTTTAAATAATTTGTTATTTTTGTTTATTAGCCCTTATGCCTTTGTACTGTAAACAAATAATTTATTAGTATTTTAAAATAAATTAAAAACAATTTTTCCCCATTCAATATATTTTATTTATTAGTTTACATGACCTTGGTTCTTTTTATTTTAATGATTTTTATATTTTATGGGTATTTAAATCAATTTCAACTACATTCTGAGTAGCCATCTTCTTGCTTAGTTCATACTTAAAAATTCTTTCTCACTTCCTTACTTCCGAGTACCCTCGATTTTTAATAAAATAATTGTATATTGAGGTTACTATTATCTATTTATCAAGTAAGGAGGGTGACAACAGTGCGGTCTTGCAGGAGGATGTAATCCCAGTGTTGAAGATCACAGAGTCTGCGCCTCTGAAGGGTCCTACAAGTACGCAATGGGCAGAAGTCCTGGATATCACAACTCCTCTAGATGATTTCAGGCAGAGAATCCCAGACATGGCCAAAGTGTGGGATTTTGAGCTTGATACATTCCAGAAACAAGTGAGTTTTTTTTAAGTTATTTCTAAAAATTCAATAAAATATTTTGTAAGTTTCTTCCTGCTAGTAGACAGGATTAGGAATGCAGTGTTACTAATTGCAGAGTTTATGTTGAAGGTCTTGTTTGTTTGGTGATACAGGCGATCCTTAAATTAGAGGAGCACTCAAATGTGTTTGTTGCTGCTCACACCTCGGCAGGCAAGACGGTTGTTGCAGAGTACGCTATCGCTCTCTCCCAGAAAAACAAAACAAGGTAACTTACTTGTTCAATCAGACGTTCTTTAATACTGCCACATTAGCGTCTTATAGCATCCTTGGTTTTTAGTTAATGTTTTGTATGACAGCCTAATGTTTTAATTCTTTACAGAAGCTATTAATAATAAATGTTAACAAACATATAACATTGTAAATGAAAACTGCTATGAGGTAGATTATTTCCCTTGTTAGAAACAGTGTTAACTATGATGAAGTTAGCAGACAGTTATTAAGCATCTATTTAAGTAGGATGTTTTGCTAGCCTCGAAAGCAACAATTTTCATTAAAAGCTTGATTGGTTTTACCTTTTGAAAAATGCCACACTTTGTGTTTGGAATGTATAATGTAGAGGTTTCATGTTTGTGTTATGTACAGTTGAACAGTAATTGTACGAGAGGGTTGGTCCTCAGGATCTCACAACTACAGTAGATCTCTGATCTAACAAACTCGGGAACAACGAAAACAGAAATCTAACAAAAGGATTTTCAGGAACCTTAAAAAAATAACTAAATATATATGAAAGAATAAAGTAAAGTGACTGATAAAATGGAATATAAATTGTAATGTAAGTCTATTAAAAATACTTTTACTGCCCGCAGAAAAAAATCATTAAAATTTGTTAAAAACTTTGGCTGCGATAGTAACTTCGAGTTGAGCGTGCATGGCTGAGCGAGCGACGCTGTGTTCAGGGTGTCCAGCGACTGGGAAATGCAGGACAGAAAATGTATGGGAATTGTTCATAATTCATAACAATTCCGAGAATTATCCGCTGATGTTATATCCACTGTAAGTGTAGTACGTTATCCCATGTTCTCAAGGTCATAGCTTATCCGGGGACCGAGGTGGTGGAACTGCTTCTGGTACTTTTGCCTCTTCAATCTGGACCGAATGAGAGTCTGTGCGTGCACCAACACTAGCCCGCCGCAAACGTGTGGAGTTGCAGCGCCACATAGTTGTATTCGGCACTTTCGAAAATTAACGGGGTAGGGTAGGTTAGCCAAAATGCCAGTTTAAGTTGTTCGTAACGTAACCCGAATGAAATTTTTCCATTTGAATGTCCACCTGACAGCATTTGGGCAGGATAAAGGCCCAGGCACAATTGTGCATACGTGTCCATCCGAGCAGTCCTAGCTGATGGTGCAGATGGCGATAGAGTATTTGATTGGCCCATGTGACCTCTGATGGTGCAGACCGATGTTGCGTAGCTGTCTGACCAGAGCTGGGCAACTTTCATCCCTGGAGGTTAGACGGCATGGTGTGTATACCATCTGCATGTGACGTCACATGTACCTTGCGCCAATCATAAATGAGATACAAAAAAATGAATGGAAAATCATGCGAAAGTGTTGGTGTTTGTAAACAAACAAACAGTAATTTTATGTAGTGTCATTTATGTAACGTGTTTCTTATGCTGCATGTTTTTCTCGTGTGTATTTTGAGTAAATTTTCTGTTAGAATACATTTAAAAATGCAAATTCCATTGATTTAATGATTAAAAAAAATTATCCACCTCTAAATAACAATTTAAAAAAATAGTACTAACATTATCATCATAATTTCTTCAATGAATCTGTATTTAAGTAACCGAAACACATTTATTAGACCCAAATAATTACGTTAGAAAAATAAAATTGACAGTCCACTGTGATGCACTCTATCCTGTAGCATTCATATTATCCATATAAACCTCGTGAGTTGTGACTCGCTGACAATGAAGAATGGTCAGACAGTTGGTGTCATTTGGCTCAAAATGCATATTAGCAAAATGAATATGTGATAAAAGTCTTACATCTCTGCCAGAGCCACTGTCACTGAGTTACAATAAAATCTTGTTGTTACGACCCCCTTTATTATGACCATCCCGTTTTTACAACCCTTTTTTGAGGAACCGTGAAAATTTCAGGTTGGAAATAGTCGAAAATATGAGAAAAAAACTGCTGAAAAATATAAGCATTTGTTCCACTTTTGTTGGTCATTTGAGTTGTTTTTATCTTGGCGAATGCTGTACTACAAGATACGCATGGCTAAAAATAGATACCACGCCTCCTGACTGTCCGCTCCAGCCAGTGCCTATTCACTCCCCTGCTCCCCCCTCCAAGCCAGATTATGTTTGTGTGTGCATGCGTATCAGTTGCCTGCCGTGCCTTGTTTAACCTATGTCATAGCCAGCTGCAGCAACACATTCCCCCACCACTCCCACCCATTACTGTTAGTCACGTGCAACTTGCAGCCTGCCTGGCTGCAGAGCAGAGACACATGTTTCTCTTTCCCCTACCATTCTATCCCAGCCATCATCTTTGTTTCCATGTCTGCCTGCTGGCCACAATGTGGTGAGGGAGGGAGAGGTTGGAGAGATGGCAATTTTTTTTGTATATTACATCACTGCTGTCCGTAAAAGAAGCAAAAAAAAAAGGATAAACTATCCGGCGTTATCCAATCTTTATTTCTTATGGGTTCACATCAGGTTGTGTGCATTATAATTGAGCTAGGACAGTATCTATTTGACCTTGATAACTTTCGCTGTGACTCGGCACGTGAGGCATATGGCTGTGCAAGTTGCGCAGCGTAAGACAACCTAAGACGCATATACAACTTTCTAAATAGTAAAAACTGTGGAACAAATGTTCAAATGTTTTAAGTAACATTTTTTAACGTAGACATTTCTTGAAAATGTGACTAACGTAAGACACCATAATTCTAAGGCGCAGCCTACGTGGTTGGCAACAAAGGAAGGAGCTAGAGGGAAGGTGAAAGGGAGGAAAGTGACAACAAATTATAACTGGTTACAGAAAGATGGTCGGAGGGGGTGTAGGAGAGCCATTGAGGCTAGTCACCCTTCTCAGCAGCCACGCGCGCATGTGTGTGTTCACACACACACAGACTGTTGTTTGCCTGCCACTTACAGCTTCTCACGGAGATAACAACAACGTTGTTTTTTTTTTTTTTTTGTTATTTATGTGACACTTCTTTAATTTAAAAAAAACCTGTGTCGCCCTTTCCTTTCTAAACCATATGATCACATATTACAAGACATCAGAGTTAACTTCTCATTTTGCTTCTGCGACCATGGACATTTGTTTCTATCATAAATTGCACGGGCTGTGTTTGTTGTAACTGACAGCTTCAACCGAGCTGTGTAAGAAGAAAGTGAACTTTGGTCACTGTGACTTTTTTTTTCTGCCTGTGTTTTGTGTAAACAGTGACGTGAAATACTTTTGTGGTGTGGACATGAACGTGGAGAAGTACTGTAAAGCGTCAATGCCCCTCGATGGGCGAACAAAATATGTGGTGCGGCAAAGCCCGAATGCCACATGTCCACGACTAGCTTATCGTCACATTAACAAAACAAAGATGTGGGTTCTTACAATGTAGCACAAAGGAACGGTGGAACTCTCACAAATTTTGGGGTTTATTACATGAAGTTACAACGTTCCAAACTTTCACAGCACTTAGAATTTTGATTGCAGGGAGGCATCCTTTTGAGCAAAATACCATCTCAACGACCCAAAACTCTGCGACCGCCTTACACAAGAAAAGGTACCCATTATTGAAGTATTCATGACTTTGAAAACAATCCAGTTTATGTAATAAGTGACAACAGAAATGTGTTCACATAGAAAGCAAATAATTTATTGCATGAGGAGGGCACATGGTTTACATTTTTTTATTTGGAGATGATGAAGAGACAGTATATTTAATAAACAGGCCAAGATTATTTTGGAAATGCCCAAATGACCTGCAAATGGATGACCAAGAATTTGTATATGATTTCGCCTGAAGAAAAATACTGTCTTAACAATACAAGAAAAACTTTGAAGTACGTCCAGAAGTACCCACATACAGGTGTGTAATTGTTTATCGCACATTAATTTTTACTTATTGTTTCGTATAGAAACGGTAGGCCTACTTTCTGGTTAGCAATAGCCATGTGAAAACATTTTTTAGGTTATGTTACATGCCTTTTCCCGTATACCTGTGTTGGAAATGTACCTACATTAGTATGTGATACAGACTACTTAAGTCATGTTATATGAATTATATATTTTATTCCTTTGAGAAAATTGTAACAGATTAATATTGATAAATGTGGATTGTAATGTTCCTTAATTGCAGGTTATGTAATATGGCAATTTAAGGATTTGTTAAGTATTATCTTATTCATGTCACAGTTGGCAGTTTATTTTTATTTGGCTGCTTCTCTCCCCTTCCCCTCTCCACAAATTCAATGGCTAGCTGGAGAAGTTTTAGCTCAAGGTCAAAGTTATGCTGAAGGCGAAGGGTATCTGCATCTTTGAGGCGTCACTTATGCTGCCAAACAACCCTTCCTTCCCTCTTTGAAACCCACCTTTCAACACTTGCACAGAAAAAAAGGTGAAATTTTCGTACGTGTATCCTGTCTTTGTTGTTTTACTTTGTCGCACACGTCCTTCCCGCCTCTGATAGATGTTACCATGATTCAGTGCGCTTCTCTACACATCACTACTGTACTTGCAGAGTTGAGTTTCTGTTGTTCATTTGTTCTAGACAGTTGTTTCAGTGGTGATAATGTATCAGAAAGTTATTTTATAAGTCTTTTTTCTTCCAGTTCATTATATGTGTTGTAATGGTAACATACACAGAACAGAATTTATCCCACAGACATTGCTTGGTTAGAAGCGAGTGGAGTAAAGCTCTAACTAAAGTGTTCACAGCAAAAGAAGCTGATTTAGGGAAACCTTGTCATTACCTCGATATCACTAGTTTTGTACACGTGTCTCAAGGTGGTGTTTGTTCTATTTGAAAGCATAATTTAACAAAGCATTCTTGGCCAAGCGAGAATGTGTTGTATGATAATAAACATTTGAAATAGTTACATCATAAATTATGTATGTAAATGTGACATAACATTGTACACTAGACCCCCGATTTTACAAACCCTGGATTTTACGAAGGTAGTTATTTTACAAATATATTCTCGGGAACCGTCAAAAAAATCACAAAATTAAAATTAAAAAAAGAAAATTAAAGCTGTTGAAAAATATGACGGCGTACTTCGGAAAGCAATGTTCAGCTGTTGAGCACTACTATGTACCTTACACAGTTTGTCTACCTTATTTTTTTCTTTATAGTAAAGCAAAAGCTTACTCTGCGTAGATAACAAGACAGTGACAGCTAGAGTTACATGCTTGTCTCACGGCCGGCAGTTCACCCTCCATTCCTCCTCCACGTATCTTCCAAACATCAGCGTGGGAAACAACTTGCAACGTGTGTCCCGGGAAATGTCAATCTATATCCTCAACACCTTGGCGGGAAAGTAACCTGAAACCCTCCCCTTCCCCTAACCAAGATCAGCTCACTTTCACACATATATAATGCCGGTGAAGATAATCACTACTATGGTGTGCACAACAGGATTTTTCGTACTCCCACCTCTACCCTCATCCAACCACTAAAAATGACAAATAATCACATGTTTTGTATGTTATTTTCGAGTTTTGGTAGTTTTTAGTAGTTTACTAAATTTTCCTGGTGAAGTGAGTAACTTCTTGTGTTACAATCTCCTCCAGGCTGTAGGATTTCTGGCGCAGACGCTGTCGTCAGATCATCGGCTTCATGGAATTTATCAGTGATGTAGGTGTACGTTAACCTTTGTCTGCTTAAGAGTATTGCACCGTGGTGGTGTGTGTGCGCGTGTGCGTGCATGCGTGTGAGAGAGAGAAAGAGAAAGAGATAAAGAGAGAAAGAGATAAAGCGAGAAAGAGAGAGATAGAACGAGGGAGAGAGAATGAGAGCGATAGAGACTACAGGCTAAGTGGAAGCAAGACACAGAAAGAAGGGGGATGCGATATCAGCACTACACACCAGCCAGGCGAGCGTTTGAAAGTAAACATGACTGGGCAACGGGTAAGAACGTCATAAGTGACTAAGTTTGGACTCGTTGGCGGTGCTGTTTTTGCATTAACTTGATTCTTGCCGTGGCATTCCCTCATTAAAAAGGCACAAGTACCGAACGTAGTCCAGCACAAAGGCTTGTATTCAAACTTCACTTGATTTTTTTATCTATTATTTTCATGTTGCAAAGCATAGTACGCCATCCTCGCTGCCTCCAAAAAAATGTTGCGTGCGACACTAATTTGAGTTTCTTTTGACAAGAGTCTTGTAAACCTGTTTAGGTTTATTTTTCAGCACAATGCTACGAACGTCAAGACTACACAATCGCGAGCAGGCATCCGTGCTTGGTGTTTTATTTTTTTATGTGACATTGGTTGGTCGTATCAATCGTTTGTAGGTGTGATTTTAATCGGAAGACGTCTGTCTATTGATATAAATTTAAACTTCAGTTGTTATTTGCCATTTTTCATGTTAAACGATATGGATGTCAGACTATGTATTTGCGAGAAGACGTTCAGTGCTCGTTGTTCTCTTTTGTCTCCAGGACACGGGTCGGTCATACTTACCGTTCAGGGGTATCCTTTTAATCGGAAGAAGTTAGTCTTGTGTTATAAATTTAAATTTTAATAATAACTTGTCTTACTTTCCCGCAAAACGCTACGAAAATCGGGACCCCATTGGTTATTCTTTGCGGAAAAAATGCAGTTTAAAATTTGGTAAAGGGAGAAGGGGGACAAAATTGGCCCCAATCTATTTTACGAAGGTAGCGATTTTACGATGGTCATAAATGAAACTGTCAGTATTCGTAAAATTGAGTGTCTAGTGTATTATGTATTTCCTCTGAAGCATCTAGGATATGCTTATACTTTTCTGCGAGAGAAATCAATAATTCTGTTTTTGAAGCAGTAATCTTCAGCACATGGTATCTTTTTTTTTTTTTTTTTTTTTTTTGTGATATAAACTTCACAACTAACCAGAACCACAAAATAAACAAACAAAACATTTCACTACAGCCGATCACAAGCCGAGACGTCACAGCATTTTCACCAAATTTACCTCATCCGATGCTTAGCTAACCGTATGATTAAAATTTGTTGAGAAACAGTTCAATTTTAATTGCTACTTAATCTTTATGGTTCAACTAATCATGTGATTAGGTAACCAAGATATTAAACAGACATTGGGAAATTGGCCTCAAGCATTTTTCATTTATGAGATCAGAAAAAATTTTTGTTTAATATCTTTGACAAATGGTTGAATTTTACTAATATTTAATTTTCTGTGCAGTAATTTTAATATTGGATGTGCACAATTTTATTTGGTGGTGCCTGTGTAATATTTTTGACTTAACATACAAAAAAATTTTTGTTATGAAAATTTAATAGAAAATTTAATGGTAAGTTTTTATGGTAATATGATAATGTTACTAGAAGAATGATTTATTATGTTACTTGAAGGTTTTTATTATGCCATTACTTCATTTTAACATTAAAGGGCACATATGTAAATTCTTTAATTTTTTCTAACGTTTCTACACTTATTTGATGGGATTAATAACACTGAATGTATTACAAATTCTGAAGTCTTTCAGATATTGCTAAATTTACTCTTAGGCGGCTGCTTACCCCACGCTTCAAATGCGTTGCAGTGTGTTCGTAAACAGGTTGTTTCTTCGAAACTATTCCTCGTGTGCCCATTGTGCCAACGTACGAAAAGTAAACAAACTTCGTACAAGGTCGGAACCTCATTGTTACGACGCCACGCTCATTAAAATACTGTTTCTAAGCCCTCCAATATTGCTATAAACAGCCTTTTCAAACTTCCGTACTTCAAAATGTATGTGAAACTCAGATTGCCACATGCACTGAACTTAGTTGCAGATTTTCCACCACTAAAATTACTATACGGTCTTCGCTTGAAGTCCCATAGTAAAAACCGTTCGGCGGGAAGCTTGCACGCTAGTTCAGCGCTTGGCTCGTTGAGGCGATGCGGCATTTGATGCGACCTTACTGCTCCGTCACTTATGAGCCTCTCACGCGCGGGTAGGCGGTGCTTGTAATTAAGTTGTTCAGTTTAATTAAAGGTTTGGACTGCAAATGTCTATTACTCTATTATGATTGTTGTTGCTATGCTTAGTAATTTCATTTATGTTTGTAATTTATTGCATTTATTTGAAATGATGTTTTGACTTGCATTATTTAAATGTTTGTGCATGAAAACAGTTTAAGTGTAGTTGCATGTCTGCACCACCAGTCTTGTAAGTAGAGGGATAATTTATGATGTCTTTCCTAGAGCTGTATACACATCACCCATCAAAGCATTGTCAAACCAGAAGTACAGGGACTTCAAGAACACATTTGGTGATGTTGGCTTGATCACAGGGGACTTCCAGATAAATCAAACAGCATCTTGTCTCATCATGACCACTGAAATATTACGCTCCATGCTGTACCGAGGTAGTGAAGTATCTCGAGACCTGGAATATGTTATATTTGATGAGGTGCATTACATCAATGACTCAGAGGTGAGTTTTTAAACTATGCTAAGCCAACACTTCATATTAATATTACTAGGAAGTAATACCTACCTTACATAGCAAATTTTCCAGAAGTGAAAAAATAGTCTTACAATTTTAACATTTTGGTATGTCAGCTGGCTGTACCATATATCTGTAAAACTCTGAAAAAACATTTTCCGAACGACAACTTATACAAGAGACTACAAGTACTTAGTCTGGTAAATATAAGGTATAGCACAGTTGTGAGAATGAATAAATGTGAAGAAGATGTGCTCTGCAACTTATCTTAATTTTATCAAGATGGATGTAAGAAGAGCTGTAACTTCAAATATATATCATGATTATATCCCAAATTAATATAATTCCTTTCTTAGAATCAATAATGAGTTTGTAAACCCTCACTACTGTTGCAGAATATTTTTTCTGTTAATTGTGTATCAGTGTTATTAGAAAAATATTATTTTATGAGCTTCAATTACAGTATGTTGCTTGATGTATGTACTAAATTGCATAATATGTAGAAGATATGAGATATCACATTTTTGCTTGTGTCTGAACATTGTAAGTGAAGAAAGCTTTGGCTGCTAGGTTAAACCAATTGAATAAAATGAAAGAATGTTGAGGTACTCACAGGCTGGTACTTCTTGATAGTTTCATACGTATAAAAGAATGAACACATATTTGCGCAGATATCAAGCAGTACCAGCCTGTGAGTACCTCAACATTGTCATTTTATTCAATTGGTTTTACTTGTGTCTGTAAGGTACGCATTAACTCATGTAAAAAATTGTACATAGTTTACAAACAGAAGTTACCATAATAGCCGGCATATAGGACGACCCCGCATATAAGACGATTCATAGTTTTTAAGGTTCGAAATTTTGAAAAAAAAAGTAAATTATAACTTTTGAAATTCCCGGCCGAAAATTTTTTTTCGTTTACCAGAAGCATTAATATTTAGTTGAAATAGTTTTAATGCATTTATTACTGGTATACAGTATAAACATCATAGGGGACACATAAATGAATAGCATTCGCTACTAATGCCCTCAGGGTGCCCGAGAGTCAAAGAAATGCACGGTGGCGGTAACACGTGGCCGGCGACATCATCAGTTGCCAGCAGCTGTGCGAGACTGGGCAACGTAGGACTGAGGCCGGCCGCACACTACATGGCAACGCCGAGCTGCAGCAGCTGCTTGCAAGGTCATCGCATTCCTGTGCGCTGTTGTCGCCTGCTAGCCAAGCTAGACACATGAATGTGTCATACGGTACCTACCGTATTTACTCGCATAATTTGCGCAATTTTTATCCAAAAATTTTAACTGAAAAATCGGGGTGCGCAAAATATGTGCGAATTTAAAAAAAAAATTTATGAGTGATTTTATGACCGGGAAAGAACTGAAACATCCCCGTATTTACTCGCATTTTGTCCAATTACCGTATTTACCCACGTACCACCCGCACCTTTTTTCGCAAAATCGTTATCGAAAAGTCGGGGTGCGGGTCATACACGGAAAATTCCTAAAAAGTTGGGTTTTTCATATTTTGCTAACTCCTGAAAGGATTT
>PNEQ01000415.1:25634-52929 GCA_003012365.1 Medauroidea extradentata
TGTAGTGCAGCGCATCTCATAGAACTGGCACCTGTGTACTGCGCAGTGAGCTGGCAACAGCGCAGTGACTCACCAGTACATCTGCAGTGACTACCTCGTCCGCTTGCCAGGCACGTCTAGCGTGACAGCGCACATGTTTTGACGAGAATGCAGCGGAACTGAATTACACTGAGCGCGCGCCGCACATATTTCATCTCCCTCCACACGAAAAACCTGCAGCGCAAATTATGCGGATTTTTTTAAATTCATTAAATGATGGCAAAAAGTTAGGGTGCGCAAATTACGCGATGGCGCAAATTATGCGCGCAATTACGGTAGATCCTAGTTTTCTCCGCCCAAGAGTTTTGGGCTGGTGAGACAAATATCTAGGAACGCAGTACCTAGTTCCTAGTTTTCTGTGCCTGAGAGTAATGTGCTGGCGACATAAAGGCTCTAGACACGCAGTACCTAGATCCTCGTTTTCTCTGCCGAGAGTTGGGTGCTGGCGAGACAAAGGATTTAGTCACGCACTCCAGTTGTATTGACAGCCAAACGACGCACACTTTGCTGTGGGGCAAAAGTATAACACTCATCAATTTTTCGTACCGTAAATTTTATATAAAAAAAACGGGGGCACTTGTTTTGATTTGTGACGGAAAACACAATCCTAGATGTAACATCATACAACTCCACAGCTTACAGGTTAACTTTCAAACAATTTTTAGGTTACCAAAACTTTTCACACCTTCGTATAAGACGAATAGCAATTTTTAAAGGCCAAAAATGTGTATCGTCTTATGTGCCGGCAAATACAGTAATCAGTTTTCTGTTCTGAATAATCGTTTTAGAGATTCTTTGTAACATAGATACAGTATAACCCATATTTCATGACGGTTCTCGGTTACTGAGAATACCGCCAATGTTGTAGCGAAATAGAAAACAACATATTTTACCAACAAAAAAAAATGGAAAAAAAATTCCCTTTTTTTAAAATTAAGTATTGATTAAATTTATTGGGCAGACATTGACTGAATGAAATGACAATAAACACACGTGCACACTCCCCTTGTCTCAAAAATTAGCAAAAACTCTTGTTAGAAAATTTTACTGAGCTGGTTACCTTTTTTTCGAACAGACATGTAGTGTAAAAATATAGATTAACAAATTATGTACACGTCTTTATACTCAAAGTGTTAAAGTATTAGCAAAGAATTAAAGACCCAGATGTATAAACAACTACCTTTTCATGGACACATAAAAATTTAAACATTATGTGATTTAACTCCTAGTTCTTTGATTACCAGTCACTTCTTTTGAGATAACCGGAAGACTGTTCAAAAACAGGAATTTACTTTAATATACAAACGTTGTTAGAACAGAATCTCAGATGTATAAATACAACCTTTTGTTTTATTAAAAAAATTTTATACCTGATGTACATTGGTTGTCAATATAATGGTCATCATAGTGCTAGAGGTAAGTACAGGATTATACCAGTTACCCAACGTCAGAAGTTTTTATGCCTGCAGTTTCTGGCACACAATTGAGAACTGCTATCGGCGGCTAGCTTTCTTTTTTCTTCTTTTATGCATTGATGTAATGATCGTTTGTTTTGCTATGCTGGAGTATGGCACTAACCTTAAAAAAAAAAGTGTTTATCTCTTTGTTTCTTCTCCCTTGATCTTGTTTAGCTATCCTCTGCTTTACACGGAAACAATTAAGGCTTGAAGGAGTTGGAGGGAAACGTAAACAAATGATGAAAGTTGTGCTTTGTGGCAGAACATAATGTAAGCTTTGCAGATGCATTTGAATGCCTGCTATGGACCGGGGAGTCAGGCTGTGGCCTCCGTGTGTTCTTTATACAAAGAGGCGGCGCTATGAAAGAGAAAAAGAAAAGGAATATGAATGATAATGTAAGAATGAGACATAAATCCATTGGTGCACATCAATAAATGGTCACAACCCAGCATCATGTTATATTTGGACGGATGGACTGATCATGAAAGTGGACAAATGCATTTCCCAGGCACAGATAGTGTGTGTGAAGGCTAGAGGCAGAGTTCCACCCTTTCAGTTGTAGAGACCATATACGGTACTAGTTTCGGCTAAACAAATACTTCAAATTGACTGAAAATTTTCAGGGTGACGTATTGTGTATTTACTGGTTCCTTCTGAATATATATTAATATAAACGAGAAGTTACCACATTACTGATAAGCCTCCTTTCTCAACGTGGGTGCAAATTAACCCTTAAAGTTGAAATGCTTTACGTACTTCTAGAAATATAAAATAATATTTAAATTAATTTTTTGTTTTCCTTTCCCACCGTTAATGGTCTTCATCCATGACCCTGGACAAGGAACCCTAAGCAGTTACTAGTCCCGTGGGTCAGTAATCCCCTGAAGTCTGCTATGGGCAGAGGTTGACTCACTTCCCCTGATTGGACAGTCCCTTAGGATTTCCTGTCTGTTAATCAACAGGAAAGAAGTCAGCAGAGCTTATAGAGAGATGTGATGAGAAGAAGTAGTAGAGTATCAAGACTAGAACATGAGATGATTATTGTGGTACGATGATGTAAGTAGAATGGATGATGAAAGGTGGCCTAAAGTAATATGTAATTGGAACCGTTTGAAAGCAGGAGTAGAGGAAGACCAAGGAGAATACGGATGCAAAGAGTTCAAGAAGCCATGAATGTCAGGCAGCTACAAGATAATGTATGGTATTTGACAGAGAAAAATGTTAAATTGGTGTGACAAACTGCAAAGGAAGTAATATGTCCACTATAAAACAAGTAGATCTCTGTTGAAATAGTAATTTTACTTTTCTTTCTTTAGCATTCATTTTGAGTACAGATATGTTTGCGAGCAGGCATAGGAGTGACTAGGGGAAATACGTAACATATGAGTTTATGTTGCTCATTTAAATTATTTTGCTCATCCCATTTTTTTAAGACATCACATTTAAAAAAGACCACTAAGAGCATTATGATAAAAATATAAAAAATCTGAAAAATCCAATGCATCATTTAAAATTTTGTGCAAAATTATTATTTGCCTTTGTCATTCTTGGAAGAATTCCCATGTGTCCTGGAGAAGACATTGATAGCATAAGAAATATCTTGCTTTGTGTCTGTCATAACATACATTTTTTTCTCCACTATAAATTTCTTTGCTTGATGACAGATTTCAATAATTCGAGATAGGTTTACCCACAGACTAATCCTCCATTTGAAATTTTTGAATGTTGTGACGTGCCCTCGCAATGCAGTAAATTTGTAACAGACCAGTCCTTGGGAGCTGTGGTCTGTCACAGTGTTGGAACAGCTTACTTCTTCCCTGCCCTTATCTGCAGCTCGCAAAGTATATTAATTGTGGACTCCTTCTTATTTGCTGCAACTAGTCAGTTTTAAGGAACACACTGCGAACACTGAACTCCTTTTGCTCTGACTAAATGGTTTGACATATTCTTAAGTTTTTATTTTACCGACCCATCACACTTCAGATATACAATCCACTCGTTTAAAAAAAGTTCTATTCCTCTGGTAAACAGTGTTTTAGCGAGTAACACATAGTCATCCCAATGAAATTACACAGTAAAGATAGGCTACAGATTTCTCTCGCTGCCTTAATTTACAGAGGAATTCCTCGGAATTTCACTCTCAGTTGGCCTACATAAAAGAGCTGAAGTAAATTCTGCAGAGAAGGAATTGTCAGAAAAGTTCAAAACATTGTTTACAGAAACTTGAGGTCCGGGAGCTGCCTACAGATGGAAAGTTAGACACTCCTTATTCAGTTCATGAATATATGGGCCATAGTCCTCGTGCCCATGTACGTCTCTGCCAGCATTGCAATACTTTGTCTACAAAGATAGCGAGACCCACACTTTCGACCTTGAAACCTACTACACAGTTGTCTCTTGGCCAATCACAAGCATCTAATCTAGCAAACACTTTAGATGTCTCTCTCTCTCTCTCTTGTAATGATCTGAGTCGTTACATTGTTTTTGTGGTTGTACAATCACAGTGCCATAGAACGAGAACAATGTACGGCGTGTGGAACTCCAGCACACCGGCTCGCACAGCTGTTCAGAGTTGGCAACTGTAACACTGTCTTGGAGGGGAGAGAAAGAACTAGGGCAGTGCGCAGCATGGTGAGTGTTAGTTTGACTTGGTCCGAGCGAGAGGCTTGATATGTGCAGCTCGTCTGGAGAAAGCGTGCCTTTTGTATGCCTTTACATTGCAGTGTAATATAAAATGTGGGATGAATATAAAATTGGATGTTCGTAGTAGGTAATGCAGTCCTGTTAGATAGGTAAATGTGTTGTGCTTTCTGTAGTCAGAGAATTGTTGTACAATTTGTACAATTAATAAATCATACTCTATGTACACAGCTGGTTCGTAGTGGAACACGCAGACTCAGACTTACGTTTTCATGCCCAATTAGTTCATAGATAATCACCTTAACATAGTACTGCAATTTCACCAGAATTTGTACATTATCTATCAATTGCTAATTATTAATTACACAATAATAATACAATACGGTGCACAAGTACTTACAGAGTAGTACTAGTTGATAGAACACACACAAGAAAGGACTAACACATTTTCCGCGGAAGTGCGGAGGCTTGCAACGTTTCACCGGCCAGGCCGGCTTCTTCAGGCGGCGAGTGGAGGCACACTGATGTCTATTGTTCA
Organism: Medauroidea extradentata; assembly: GCA_003012365.1. NCBI lineage: Eukaryota > Metazoa > Arthropoda > Insecta > Phasmatodea > Phasmatidae > Medauroidea > Medauroidea extradentata. Next base: position 30,310 of record PNEQ01000415.1, read on the forward strand.
GTGGAGGTTGGTAATCAGTGCATCTAGCGGCCAGAGGACACACTAGGTGTGGCGGGAAGTTTGAGAGTGGGAAGAGAGGTTATCTGATATTGAGGCCAGGTGGTTGTCTGGATTTGGTGATATATTGGTGAGCCAGTTCCCAGCATCTCAACTCAGCACTGTTGTTCTGCTAAGGTAGAGCTATCGCCACTCAATACATCGCATAATCCAGGAACTCTGTAAGTACTTGTGCACCGTATTGTATTATTATTGTGTAATTAGTAAGCCTAGTGGCCTTTTCCCGCGAAATCATTATTTGCTGATTATTAACTGTTTGAAAAGTGTTGTGGTTCATGTAATTTTCATGTAATTATTTGTTTTATGAATTATATAAATATTTTTTTTAGAAAGAGAGTGGCAGTTAAGGTCACGTGTCCTTAAATATGTTATTTTATGTTATTTTAGTAAGTTTAATTTTTTAAATCTTTACTTAGAAATGTTGGAAATTGTTTGTGCTATGTAGCCTAAAATTTTAAAATGGAAGTTTTTATAATTTCGGCTAATTATTGACTTTAAGAAAATTTAATTAGATTAATATTTACCCAAAATTGTAGACACGTATGTTTTTAAATATTCACGCTATGCATTTCTATGTAACGGTTTTACTATATCTGCTCTCTTTTAGGATATAAAAAGTGAAACTTCCTAAAACAGCATAACTAGGAACCCGTGGAATGCAGAGAATTTCTTCCCCATTTTTATGCTTACGAGTTGTATTTTTTTGAAGGCTTGAGGTACGGAAATTTGTGAGTTTTCACTTAAACTTAAATAAATTTTTATTTTTTTTTTTTTTCATGTCCTGTATCTCTGTCTTGGGGTGTGATTTTGGGTTGTGTGTAAGGTTTTTGAGACACATTGCAAGATTCTCACTGTCCACTCCAACAACTGCCTGTCACACACTAAGACAAATCAGAAAATTCACTGACTCACTTGTGATAGAACACACCTGCCATCCTTGTTTACGTAAAAACAAAGCTATATCTCACCATCAGACCAACAAGCCATAACCACATACTTTATACCCTAATGAAATTTTTATGACTGAATTTTGAAAATAACTATGAAAATAAATAAAATAAATAATATCCTTTTATTCCACAAACCCAGTCACTTTTAGAACATTACATAATACAAGAAATCACTACTTGTCCTACATTCACCTACTTGCAATGATTTGAAAGCAAAAAATAAAACTGATTTTAGCCCTCATCTTGTTACACTACATGTGTGTTCATGTTTTATTCCCAGGAAGTGAAGTCATGCAGTAATTTCTCCTTCCCTGACATAATACATTGCATTCTTTCACTCTATAGTTTTTCACTGAAAGTCATGGGAAATGTTTCATTTCCTCAACTATGTTGATGTAATTCTTAAAAATATTTGGTTTATTTGTTTCATTTTTGTCCCTCAAGTTGATGCATCTTCTCAATGCTGCATATCGCTCTTTATGCTCCATCTTTGAGTATTCACATTCACATTAATTTTTCCCTAGTCTTGTCTGTTCATTTGATTCATCTTCTTAGCATATCCTGGTGTTTGTGACTGTATGAGATGCTGAATCATCATTGCCTTTCCCTATTACTGATTTTTGGAAATGGTGTCTCTTTTACGCATTTCTTGTACATGTTGTTTGTTTTGATGATTCACTCTTTCGTGATATTGTGGCATTAAATTATTATTTTGATCAGAAACAGACAAATTATTTTCTGATGTTTATTTCAGAGAATGCAATAATGGGTAGTTCGTAGAGTACACCATATATCTGTAAACTTCCTGAAACAAATGTTTATTTTGCTTTCAATCAGGCTGTAACTAACAACAATATACTGTATTAAAATTTGCTAAATTGCAACTAACAAAGAAAAATAATTTTTTTTTTTGGTTGAAATACTTGGAACAAACTTAAAATTTGTGGGCTTAATTATTTATAGTTTACAATAGGAAGCAGCTTTGAGCATAAAAGATTCTCTACCATGAGCTGTTACATGAGGTCCATTTGCTGTAATTATATGGTTGTCAATGGTTAAAAATTTTCAAACCATTCTATTTTATTATTAATAAGATGTGTTGCACCGTTATCAACAAACCATACTTAATCAAGTGCCTCAACTGTAATAACTTGTGTAAAATTTTACGTTATTAATTTTTCACTTCCATAATTTTGAGGGAATTAAGCTTTGCCAGGTTAAGGTGGTTGACCGTCTGCAATCCAGATTGGACACCTTAGAATGTAGTGACTATACACCATATCAGTATAACCATACATATTTAGTTAATTTCTCGTAAATTTACCTTTGAATTGTTCTTAATTGGTTTTGGTGGTATCTGTATCCATTTCTTTTATTTCTTCTGTTAATTTCACTAAGTTTTTCACCACATTGGGTCACAAGTTATGACATTTCACTCTTTCTCCAAAGATGCTTGAAACTTGACTAAGAAAATAATTTAGACGATGAACTCAGATGAAACACTCATTTATTTTCAGTTTTAAAATATTACAATTGCAAAGTGGAAATGCTAAAGGAGCTTAGTGCCAAAAGAGACCAAATTGAATTTCTTGCTACGAAGCTAACTACGTAGGTTCTGATACCAATGAAATACTGTAGGAATTATGTTTCAATAATTTTTGTTACAGATTTCTTGAGCATTTGAAGATGGCCGCCCCCATGTGTCCGCAGGCTCTTTCAGTGCTGCTGTTTGCCTTTTACGTGAAAACACATTTTCAGCGCTTAGCTCATTTAGCATTTTCCCTCTACAATTGTTAGTCCCAAATGACAAAATAGCTCTTTGCAGCTTCTACATTCTCTGCACTTAAAAGTTCTTTAAAAAAAAAGACATTAGAATAGTTTGATAATCAATGAAAAGTTACAAGGCTCACAGCCCTGCCGCAATTGCGACTCATCACTCATCAGTCCAACACACAAAATACTGAACAATTACGTTTTAAGAAAATGAAGGGCCTCAGCCTTTTAGATGCTTCCACCTCTCGAGATGGCTCCTGATTATCTTAGTGCAAGATGATGAGGGAACACCGCAGCAAAGAATATTTGCTCGTGGCATCAAAAATCTGTGAAAATACATGCCCATACCTGTGATCCTTCTGGAACCTGCTTGTCTGAGGTACTCTGCAAACAAAAAAGACAAAAGAGAACTACTGGTAATTAAACTGATTGCAACTCTGCTAAAATACATTTAAAGATTAGAAATATTAAATTTACGTTATCTGAGACTGCAAGAGGCAGACAGATTACAGTAAACACAAAATAACAATAAAGCCTACAATAATCCTGAGTTAAACCCAATATTCTGACAAACGTCCAGATTAAAAGGAAACCACAAGTACATAAAAACGTGCCTTTTTACACAATGTTACAACTGCTGTAATAAATTGTTTTCATTGTTACAAAGCATTTTTGTGTTGTCTAGTTTTCAAGTTCTTTATTCCTTAATTAATTAATCTCCAGTGAGCTGCAAACAATTTGCATTTTTCTGGTAAAGATTTTAACATTTTGCAAATCAACAAAACTTCTTTGTTCTCATCTTCTTGTTGTTTTTCAATTTCAAGTTTAGTTGGTTCCAACAATTGGAAATGTTGATATGAAACTTGCTGCATCATCCTGTAGTAATTATTTACCTTCAAAAATTCAATACATAAATTAAAATTTTTATCATTGCATAGTCCTATCCACATGCTACTAATTGACTCATACCTTCTAACTTCTAAAAAATGTTGTTTGTCGTGTTGTTTGTTGCAAAACTTATTAAGCATTATTGTTAATAATATTAAAAATTTAGAATCTTTCTCACTAGTAGGGCGTAATGGACATTTTAAATTCTATCTACTGTATCAGTGATATATGGCAACATTTTCAATGTCATTCCTATTTTAACTTTTCATTCCTCCCTGATTTATCTTCTACTAAAGCCGGGGATTGAAGAATGATTTATAGGAGTTAATTTTTATGTTGGACTAGCAGTCCCCCGCAGCTTTGCTTGCGAGTATTATTCGCAACTGCTGGTAATATTTACTTTAATTGAAGAACCTATTTGTACTCAAGATTGGTACTTCAGTCATCAAATGTTGGAATGTCCAAGCGGCTAGTTCTGCAGCAGGATAAGTAGCTATAGCTGTCCACGCGAAAAGCAGTCTTAAATTTGTTCCTGACATTAACGGCGACTTCGCCTGGACCTTATTTATAACCCTGCCAATTTGATACTGTGGGGTAGTTACAGACACCTAAGGTAAGAGGTGAATCGAATGAAAAACATCTTATTTACCCTGTGTACATCCATTGGTGACGGTGCCCTCAATTACATATTTTCAACATATTCACTGGAACTTTATTGCTATTACAAAGTTTCAGTGGGTAAAGGTTTCACGTAAACGTAGTTGGTACAGCAAACTTAGTATTAGTGAGATGATATATCGTCGTTTTACTGCCAAAAGTGACTCACTCAAAATGAGATAAAATGATAAAAATGCTAGGAATATATATATATTGTTCAACAACAATTGTCCAAGTTTTAAGAATATTCATCATTTCGTACTGTTGCGTCACAGTATAGAAACGTACCACATTTTTGTTAATATCTACAATTTAATAGTGTTTTTAAACAAAATAACATTAATGACTTAATCACTTATGGCATTATACCGATGATACGTCAGCTGATGTTGTAGAGGAACCTAAGTGGAAAGCGAGCTGCGATTTTACCCCTTTTAAACGACTTCATGTAAATTGCACTAATTCGATCTGCCTTGTAGTTATTGTGTGTCAAAATTTAACGTTCGCACGCAGCTTTTAATGGAATTCGAGCCCGAAACTTGCCAGAATTTAGACCTGAGTAACAAACAACTGTGTCACGTAACATCGAAATAATTCATGAAAATAAAATTTTATTAAAACAAAATAAAATATCTGTGTCCTGGGCTCATAGAGGTTGTACAAAACAACGTCTCGATAGGTTACTGTAGAGTGAAACTCCTGTATAGGTTGTTTCTCGCTGCTCGTTCCTGCTTTTCGGATCGTCTGCCTTGAATATTGACCAACTTAGTTTTATTCTTATTAATCACGTTTCTTACAAAAAAATTACATACATATATTTTTAAATATTTACGTAAGCATCACTCTGACGCAAACAACACCTCAATATTGCTACTGGTTAGATAGATATCGTGGGTTGATGGAAAACAAATTTTGTGCTTTCTCACCCTTTTGGGTGTCGAATTTCGAAATATTTTAAATTTACATCTTAGACATTTGTATAAGTATCCAACTAAAGTGTAAATCACATCGCTAGCCCGTTCAGTCGAATCAATATAAATCATTCACTAATAAAAAAAACACATCACCCCTGCACAGTATTGAGAATTGGAATTTCGTAAAATCTGAAAACCGTTTTGCAATAATTTCTGTAATCATCATCCTGAAGCCAAAATTAATTGTATATCTCGACGGGTTCAATAGATATTGAGGATTTATCTAAAACACATTCAAGGTCTTTTCACCACCTAAGAGAGTAAATTTCGAAAAACCTTTTAAATCACGTTTTAGAATACTTTATTGGTATCTCGTGGACGTAAAAAACACAACATTAGCCCGCTGGGTTCAAGATATATTGACGATTAATTGAAAACGCTTTTCACCACTTTTCACCCCTTTTCACGTCCTTAGGTGGCGAATTTCGAAAATTCCTGAAATTACTTTTTAGGTATTTGAGTAAGCATCAATACTAAACAAAAATCACGTCGCTGTATAAAAAGGTATGGGATCGATGTATATTGAATGTGAGTCAAAAACTCATATTACCCCTTTTTTAACCAGTTTAGGACTGAATTCAGAAAATATATTTTGAATGGTACTTGGAATATTTACAAAAGCACCAATTTAAAGCAAAGAGCACTTCGATATCTCGATTGATTCGATAGATATGGAAGGATAATCGAAAACACATTTCACGTATTTTCACCCCTTTAAATAAAGAATTTCGAAACGTCTTTGATTCCTGTCATAGACATTTGTAAAAGTAACCAATTAAAGTTAAAATCACGACGATAGCCAATTGTGTTTCAGAGATATAGACGATTCATAAAAAACACATTTCGCCCCTTTTTACTGTCTGGGGGTCGAATTTCAGAAAAACCTAAAACTACTTTTTGGGTATTTACGTAAGCAATATTTTGAAGTGATTATCAACTCTCTATCCCGAAGGGTTCAATAGATATCGATAGTTGATTGGAAACACATTTAAGGTCTTTTCACCCCCTTAAATATTGAACTTCGAAAAATCCTTAAAATGGCTAATACGCATTTTTACGAGTGACCTATTAAAGTAAAAATCACGACGATTGACCGTCGGGTTCGAGCTCTATCGACGTTTCTTCCGAAACACATTTCACCCCTTTTCACCCACTTAGAGGTCGAATTTCGAAAAATCCCGTTTAGTGCTCGCCTACGACCTGAGGGGAACCCCCACAAAAAATTTCACGATTTTAGGTTCAGTGGTTTGGGCTGCAGTTTGATATGTCAGTCAGTCAGTCAGTCAGCTTTCATTTTTATATATAGAGATTAGCATTACATCTGCACTTTTACTGGTAGCATGCCAATTAGTAGTATAAGTATTCTTTGAATTAAAAATAACACACTCCTGTGAACAAATAGATTGTTCCACATTACGTAAAAATAAACCAATATTACATTGCATAAATTTAATCGTTATTAGTCATACTGGCTTTTCAGATAGTTTTCCTTGAATGATTTGCAAAGTAAGTTTTTTCCCCACAAATATTAATTTTATCCGGTAGAAAAAGTTATATATCTTCATAGTTATAATAGATGTAAGCATCATTTTGAAGCAAACAACATCTCAATATCTCAACTAATTATATAAGTGTCATAGGCTGCTTGAAAACAAATTTGATTTTTTCTCTTTTAGGGTCCTGATTTAGAAAAATTTTTAAAGCCCACTTTAAATATTTTTATAGTTATCCAATTGAAGTGAAAATCATAATATCCCATTAAGTTCAAGTTATTATTGACAATATCAGAAACGCATGTCATCCTTTAACACTCTGAGAGGTCAAGTTGAGATAAATTTTGGCAGTCTTTTAGGATATTTATGTTCTCATCGTCCTGAAGCAAAAATCAACTCTGTTTTTGGACAAGTTAGTTACTTTATTTATTTGTTATGGTCTTTTACGTACCCTTGAACAGCACAAGGTCTTGGTAGAGGTACACTGGGGGAATGGGAAGGAGTCGGCCAGGGGCTTTTTAAGTAACCATCAGGGCATTCGCTTGGAGTGATTTAGGGAAACCCTGAAAAACTACAATCAGGATGGCCAGAGACAGGGGTCAAACCTCGATCCTCCTGAATATGAGCCGAGTGTTGTACCACTGCTCCACTTCGCTCAATTTGACAATATATTGGGAAAAACTACTGAAATTATACGGTCACAAACAAATTCTTGCAAGAACTGCATGGTTGCATGCAAACGTGGCATGTGGCACCATCTTGCTAAAACCAACAATCACGTTCCTTAACCTCAAGGAGTGCGATAAACTGCGTAACAATGTTCTGGTATGCCTCACTGTAACTGTTGTTTCGGAAAAAGAGTCCCGCTATTTGACGACATGACACAGCACTTGACACACCAATTTTTTGACAATGCAGTCGTTTTAGAGGAGCACACGAGGGTTAACAGATAACCAAATCGTACTGTTCTGACTTGTCACATAGCCACTTAGGTGAAACCAGGCTTTGTCAGTGAAGAATACGTGATCCAGTTGCGCAATTCCATGGTCATCAACAAATGACCTTGACCATCTACAGTAAGTTAAACGTTTGTCTTTATCCTGGCGCTTACGTTCCTGAACACACCGAACATGATATGCACAAAGGTGTAACTTCTTCATTGCTCGTTGCGCACTTCCACAAGAAATCCCTGCTTGAACTGACAGTCTTCACAAGCTTTATGGAAGGCAACCTCAACATTGTTCTCTCCACATCAACAGTTTCACTTCCATCAAAGTCTTTGGTCTCCCTGATCTTTTCTTGTCTTTGACTGTCCCGTACTCTCGAAAACAGTTTATTAATCTCGTTATCGTCGCGTTGTTTGAATCTGCAGTATCTGGATACTGCCGACGAAACGCTTCAGCAACACATGAGTACAACCAATTTGTGAAATAATGTTAAACAATGAACACTCTGTGCTGTTGGGAAAAGCCAGTGTTTGCCTGGCAACAAACAATGACGCATAGCGGACATTGCTTGACCTACGTGTGCTTGATTACCATGCCTGCTTATTGCTTATACACTATGGTATCATCTTCCGGGCAAAGCAACAACTAACACAATTTTCGGTACCGTGTATTGCACCCTGCTCTTACATGTGCACGAGTTTTGGATCACTCTGTAGTATTATGGCCGATTGTCCTTGTGCGGTGGTATTGTTAGTTTTGTTCATTTTTTTCTTTGTTCTGGTTTTTTCCGGTGTATGTTTTGCATAGTTTCATGTGATTTGCGCAGTATTTCGTATTAAATCATGTGAACTAAGCGCAGCCTTGAGCCAGCCAATGAGAGCAAGGCCTGTAATGACGTGTGTGAACCTCTTCTAGAGAGTTTGGTCTCTGTCATGTGAAGAATAAATCGAGACACCAGAGTAGACGGACGTGTTGCTGGGCTGTAGCCCAATTTTGTGATGAAGTAATATTAGGAGTGGCAGTTTCGCGTTTACGAGCAGCACCAGGGCCGTTTATTCTGTAAACTCTATTTTGGACATTATCTGGACTCTCCACAAATTTGTTTTCCGCTCGTATATGTAGACCGTCAGGTGCAAATTTGTCTCTTAAAATGTAACGTTGCAGGTGAAGCTATACTGCATGAAGTTTTTTTTTTAACTTAAAATCCCGGTGAACTTGTGATGCGTTTTGGCACTGACTTTTCCCAGTAAACCCGGGTTTACAGTGACAGGATTTTAGTTATGTATCCAACTGATGTAAATTAAATTTAAATAAACCGAAAAATTATGTAATTCAAACTTTTATTTCTAGACGAACAGCTCTAAGTCAAGTAAATTTCGAACTGTGTTAGCTCTTAAAATTAAGTGACAGTACAGTATAATTGACATGATGCAGAAGACCAACTACAGTGGGTCAGGAGGCCTCTGTCCACCTTCAACATCTCTGTACATGTTGGTCCAGGACTGACATGTTATAGGGTAAAATTTGAGTATTTGGTTAATTAGGAAGCAGAAGTTAACTTTATATCTGGCAGTATTCTATTGAGATAGAGAATTTATATATATAAAAAAAAATACATTTCACGTATTTTCACCTCCTTAGGAGCAATGTTCTGAAAACTCTTGAAATAGCTTAGTATGTATTTTGATGAGTGAACCCTTAGAGTTGAAACTCATGATAATCCATCATATTTGAGCTACAGTGACAGTATGTCGAAAATAAATTTCACCCCTCATCCCCCAGTTAGAAAATCCCGCTCTGAGGGGAATGAATCCTCAAATTTCACATTTATAGGTGCAGCGGTTTGAACTGTGCTTTGATATTTCAGTCAGTGATTTTTATATGTATATGTATATTTTTTTGAACTACATGCTTGGGGAGAAATGCAAAATATCAATTCATTTAATCAGTCTTCATGTAATCTTCTTATTCCTTACATGCGGGAGAAGAGCTCATAGCGTGTTCTGCTATAATTCTTTGTTTGGAATAAAATGATGTTCAGGAAACATGTCTATTTATCATTAGAGAAACGCATTACACATTTATTTCACAATCAACAGAGTGGACACATGTATCAACAAGCTTCAAGTTCACATAGTCATGTATTTGAATTTTAATAGAAATTAATTTTATTATATATCATGTACTTTAACAGCATATAATCTACTCTTTGTATACGTTTGTTTCTGGATTGTTAATAGTAGTGAGTTATGCTGGTGATATTTTCTACTGTTTACTGTGAGAACCTTTTGTTTAATTAGCCATGTGTAGTTATGTTTGTTTAACCATGGCTAACTCAGTCAGTTGCTTTAGTTCAGAGTTAGGTTAGGATTGAGTAACATAGAATAACATTTTGAAGTAGTAGAGCAGTAGAATACTATTGTTGCAGCGTGGCCATGTTTGGGAGGAAGTGTTGATCCTGCTGCCAACACACGTGAGCATTGTTATGTTGAGTGCGACTGTCCCGAACACTCTGGAGTTTGCCGACTGGGTCGGGCGCACCAAGCAGAAGAAGATGTATGTCATCAGCACCTTGAAGCGACCCGTTCCTCTGCAACATTTTCTCTACACTGGGATGGGTGGCAAGACTAGAGATGAACGCTTCCTCATACTCGATGGCAACAGAGTATTCAACGATGCTGGGTGTGTAGCCACTGTCAGATCCACTGAAATTTTTTTTTCTTTAGCAGTTTTTGTTTATATTGTTGGGAAGAGGCTGGTACTACTACTTGGGCTGCTGTCAAACATTGGCCGGCAACACCAGCAAACATTTGTGGGAAGTTGCAATAAGGATTAAGGAGGAAAGGGAGGATGGGTGTTATTAGGCTCAAGATGAGGACAGGGGTAAGCAGGTGAAATAGTGTGATGAAAGAGGATTGCAGCTCTCAAGAACCAGTAATTAAAGTCGATAGGAAGCAGCTCGAAACACATTATTGTCAACACTGAAGTTCAAACATAAGTTTCTTGGGGTAGTACTAGTTAAATTTCATAACAAATGTAAATGAAGACGATGGAAACTAAACAAAAATATCCTTGGTGGCCGTTTACTAGCTTCATAAACTTACTTGGCGATGTAAGTGATCATGGGGTGGAGGGGTAAGTAATGAAAGAAAAGGGATCAGGTGAGGCAGTGTCCAACTAATTCACCTACCTACGAAGAAATTATAAATGCTTAAATAAATCTAAAGTAACAGCGTAATAAACACATTCTCTAGAGTGGAGACTTTCTTCACCAGCTCGTTACTACTAAATCAATACAAGTTTGGCACAAACACACTGCTCTAAAATAAAGTTAAGATTCACTATTAATTCTAAGAGAAAAGTATAATGGGAACCATTCAGGCATGCAGCAATAAATAATTAGAACAATTTCATCTGATAAATCCAGTACTTAAAAATGTACACCTTGGACTTGCATAACACGAGTAATGTGTTCCATGAAATGCTTACGTTTTATGAATCTGCGTTACGGGAGTTCTAACTATTCTCGTGGGAAGAATGTAATTTTACATAGTTACCTCATATGCTCGGAGCCATGCGAGGGTGGCATCAACTTATGGTGCCAAGGAGGGATGGAGGGAGACTGTGGCTTACAACAAAGAAAAGAGAGATGAAAGATAACATTTACACTGGCTAGAGAGTGCCTGCGGAGAGGGTGGTTTGTTTTGGCTTGCTGGCTGCCTGCCTACCAGCCAGCCAGCCAGCGCCAGCCAGCCCACTCCTTCCCCTCTTGCTGTGCCTTCCGCTTCTGCCTCACCGCCTCCCCTTGAGTTAACATGCCATGACAGCAGAGCTCAGGAATGCGGCTTGGCGGCCCCAACCACACCACCCTGCCACTCTGTCTTGCCTTATCTCTTCTGCGCGAGGAAGGGGTAGAAAGAACAGTGTTGCCTTTTTTCCTTCCTTTCTTTCTCCACGGAAATATACTTGATCGCCGCGAGATATCAAAATTATCTTCTCATATTGCTTCCGCCCGCCACCTGTTAACTTTCATCAAATAGCCGAGCAGCATACTTCGTAACCGACAGTTAAAGCTAGTAAACTTCTTGCTATCGTCAGACAAGTTTTTAACCCACTTATTGTGTAAGCACTAAGCAACACTTTGAACAGAAATGTGGATAAGGAAATACAAAAAAAATTGGGCTTCTAACAGCATTAGTTACAGCTGGGGGGAGGGTTGAGATAAAGAAAAGGAAGAGGAGTATTGATGGAGAAATCAGGTCATAAGAACATTCTCTCTCTCTGCCTTCCGCTCTTGACACCCCTCAGTTTACAACTACAACTCCGCCTTCTCTTCCCCCTTCCCTGCGCCATCTCTGCTAGGCCATCCCGCCAGCCTAGTTTTTTTCTATTTTCCATGTATAGCATGAACCCCTGAATTTTTATGAGTTGTTTTAGAATAAAAGTGTGCACTATACACTATTAAATACGGTATTTTGAGAATACTCACAAAACAAGCACTTTTCTTACAAATGAATGGTGTAGGTACATTTCAATTCTGTCAGACATACAAAGAAAGAAAATAGAATATGTACAATTTATTTATAGAGTATCTGAAGCATCTGAGAACAAAACAAGCATGAGGCATAACTACTTATGTTGGCAAACACACTGCAGTGTGGCCTATTCTTTTCTCCTTAAAAATGTCTATGATGTCTCCAAGGTTAAACAATCCTATTTTAAATAAAACAAATTAAATGGTGAACGTCTGTAACTACCGTTTAAAAACATTTAGAAAAACAGAAATAAAACAGTGCATGTTACCCAGTCACGGCTGATGTACATGTAACTAAGTTAGTTTTTCCGCCAAGGACACATTTATTAAGGCGCTCTTCTGTACAGCGAGTGTTGTGTCAATATCATCAAGAGAGACGGCTGGAGTAGTTGGCAAATAAACGTCTTCTTCTGTGCGTGTCACATCCGCTGCCACAGCCACATTCACAGGGGCCTGCTGCTTGGAGCGATGAACAGACGCAAAAAAATTAGCTGCGTTTGTTTAGCACTTTTTTTCTTGTAATACAAGGCTCTGTACACGTGGCACAGCTTGCTGATTTTATTTTTGAAAGTAGAACTTATTTTTTTCATTTGGATTTTTATCTTATAAAATCGTGCATGCTTAGTTTATTTTGCTAAAAAATGTAGCCAGGTTTTTTGCTGTCAGTTCTCATTCAGCTTTAGGGGCAGTATCACCATCTCTGTACATCTCGTCTCATTCTGTTCAATGAGTTCTACTACAGTGAGTTCCACATAATGTGAAGTGTTCAGTTTGTTGACATCTGATGCTTCGAGCTCCTCAAATCCAAGTTTTTTTTCTTATTTCAACAACTTCCTCTGCTACTTCTTCCAGCTGTTTCTCAACAGGCTGAAAACCATGGAATTATTATCTAAAGTAAGGCCATAACTTCTTCCAATCACCTCTAAGACAAGATGGTGTTACCTCAGTCCAGCGTGCAGAAATGTTGTCAATGGCATTTTTAATTGAATATGACTTCCAATGTTTGTTCAGTGATGGTTTCCCTTACCCATCAGTTGTTTTAATTGCCTGCTGAAATATGTGCCGTAAATAATATGCTTTAAACGTAGCAATGACATAGTGTTTTTAGGCAAAAACACAAGCTGAAAATTTTCGAGCTGGTCGGGAGGTGAGTTGGATGACCAAGTGCTCTGTCCAGAATAAGCAGTGCCTAATTGTCAAGGTTGTTGGCTTTATTGTATTGTGTTACTTCTTCTACTAAGTTCTTTGTAAACCACTCTGTGAAAAATACCTATGTTACCCATGCTTTAGAGTTTGATTTCCATAGCACTGGCAAATGTGGTTTTCAGCACCCCTGGGATTTTCAGAGTCGTACACTAATAAGGGTTTTAGTTTGTTACCTCCAACTGCATTTGCACAAAGTAATAGTGTTAGCCTATCCTTGGAAGCCTTCAGTCCGGGAACAGGCTTTTCCTCTCTTGATATATAAGTTCTGTTGGCATTTTCTTCCAGTACAGGCCCTTCTCGTCAACATATACACCTGCTTAGGACTAAAATTTCCCTCTGCAATAATGTCTTCTAGAATATCTGTATACGATGCGGCAGCAACAGAATCTGCACTAGTTGCTTCTCTTTTTTTCTTGACACAATTTATGTTGTACCTGTCTGTGAACCTTGAAAACCATCCTTTGTTTGCTGTGAAAACTTCGTTTTTGTCGAGATATTTTGTTTTTAAAGCAGTGAATATTTCCAGTGCTTTTTCTTTTATCACTCCGGGATTAACACCACACTTATCACTGCCATGATTCACTGAGCAATCTTTCAGTGTGAATCATTATTGGTGTTTGATTTCGCATGCTCACTTCCGTAGAAGTTAACACATCTGACATCGACAGTTTCTGGATATCATTTCTACTTTTCAAAATGGTTCTTATTGTAGATTCATTTGGTTCGAGGGCACGGCCAGTTACACTGTTCCCTCCGTGGTAATTAGCATGCAGAATAACTTCTAATTTAGTTTCTAATGAAATTGTCTTCCTTTTTGCTAGTATTTTATCAATTAGCATTTTCTTTCCACGTTTCGTGTTCATAACATATAAACGTCAACTGTCAGTAACACAGTGAAAGTTGACTATCACTGCAAACAATTATAAATATAACTGTAGCTTATTATGCGAGATGTTTGCCCGTGGCGCAAAAAAATTAACTACTGTAGCATGAAAGCATGCACAGCGATTTTCCGGAACTGAGATAAATTTCAGCAAAGACGGTGCATTGGGACATAAGACTGTTCAATTGGTCGAGGCAGTTTCAGAAATTTTTCGTTGCGCTTTAAAATGTTTGCAGAGCTTTACAATTAATGTAATTAAAATACAGTAGAACCCTGTTAAGACATTTGGGGTGGGACAGAACGAAAATGCTTACTAACCAGGAAAACTTATTAAAAGGGTTAAATTATATTCTTCATGTAGACAAGGTGCAAAATTATTGAATGTATTAAGCAGGAAACTTCTTAAATGAGAAACTTCTTAAGTGGGTTTTACTATAATTCTTTTAGTATATTATTAAATTAACTATAAGTAATGCATCTCACTTTCAAATCTAGCTGCGTGGTAGAACATAATCTACGAACCCTCCATAGAACAGTTTAATCAAAATGTAAATATAACTTTTCATATGTATTTTCTAAGAGGAAAGGAGAATTAACTCGTAATTTTGCTATAATTATATTCATTCTGTCATTATATGTCACATTTATTTTTTTTTGTAGAATCTGTATAAAGTAACAGGTAATTAATTTTAACACAAAGATGGGACTTATCTATTTGTAAATTGGTGTATCTATAGTTTTGTAGTTGCACTATGCATTTTATTGATTTCAAGGCTAACTTCCAGATGATTTGTTGAGCTTTTGCCATTGGTAAGTGGCTTTCAAAATAAGTTCCAAATATGGCAGATGGATCAGACCATGAAGGCCTGTATGAATGGTACGGCACTCGAATTGGCAGGAGGTATAAAGTCCCTTGCAAATAGCATATCATGAAGGTGGCCCATAAGAATGTTTCTGTGATTGGAGTAGTGACGAATCTGCATCGCTACCGGCCTGGCACCATTACGCTTAGGGAAAATATGCTATACCAGATGAGCCTGCATTTCCAAAGCTCAACCGTTGTGACACTAACGGGAGGAAAGCGAGGTGTACGTGATGGGACTGTTTGAGGACACCAATTTGTGTGTCATTTACCCAAAGACGGTCACGATGTGCAAGGACATCTAGCTGGCTCGGCAAATCCATGATGAGCATGCCTAAGTATGCTAGCCAAGACTATTGCTTGGTTTGCAAATAGTGTAAATGGACTTTGTGCTTTCTTAAGATGCCAAAGGTTGGCAAAAAATAAAGTGTGTTAGTGACAAAATGGCAGTCAGTTAATGGACATTGTAAACAATCTTCAAATCAATAAACTTTCGTGTTAAATGTTGTGGTCTGCTGGGTTGTGATCTATATCTGTAAGTTTTCTCGCAATAAAACATGGTCAATGCCGGGCAGGATTCGGAAAAATTCGAAGTCACGCTCGTGTCATAACGTTATTTCAAGCAGGAAGAAAATCGTGCCATTTCCCAGAAAAAAGCAACACAATGCTCTACGGTATTTTACAAGGACTGGTGTAAATACTTGGGTTATTATACATTGGTGTGTCAAATGTAAGTTTATTGCAATTTTAAGTGTTCCGTGTGGCGTATAAATGTTTTTTTTTTTGGCGTCTAATTGTATTGGCCGAATTGAGGTTAAGTAAAGACACAAAAAACCTTGACGTGCATCAGTGTTTTTAGAAACGTCGGTGACGTGAATATCGTCCTGTTAATTTGAAGATACAACTGCAGTCAACTCCTGATTTAACGACCCTCCACGGTTCCCGGTAATAGGGTTGTTATTTCGGAGGGGTCGTAATTAGAATTTTTACAAATTTTTGGCGATCCCCGGCGTCAAAAATGTCAACATTTACAGTTTTTTTATCATTGAATCAGCGTTCACTCGTTTTGGCGCAAAAATTACATGTTTTTATAAAATTATACACATTTATTTTGAAAAGCAAACACGTTATTTTTAAAAGTATGCCATTGCAGTGGATCTACGACCTATGTTTACTTCAATATAAATCATAAACTTTGCAGATACCATAAATTCTTGCGCCTGCATCCATCGTCGATTTTGGGAGGTCAATTTCAAGAATGCCGCAGTAAAGTTTATTGAAATAGTAATTTTTTTCAGTAGAGCTCAGTATTTCGAATAAATAGATACACTGGAAGCGGCTATATGACCTTTCTTTGGCTCAAAATTAAGCAAAAACGTCGCCGGCAATACAGTTTCTTGCGCCCGCAACGACAGTTTTTGTAAGTTACTTGCAAGAATACCGGAACATGGAACAAGGTTTATTGAAATAGTAATATTTTTCAGTAGAGTGAAGTATTTTAAATAAATATATACACTGGAAGCGGATATATGACCTTTCTTTCGCTCAAAATGAACCAAAAACTTAGCCGGCAATACAGATTCTTGCGCCCGCAACGACCGTTTTTGTAAGTTATTTGCAAGAATACCGGAACAAGGTTTATTGAAATAGTAATATTTTTCAGTAGAATGGCGTATTTTGAATAAATGATACTCTGGACGTGCATATACGACCTTTCTGTAGCTCAACAACAAGCATGAATTAATGATAATGGAACATGAATATCATCTGCAACGTAAATTAAGTGCCAGCATGTCGGCGTTTCGAAACTATAATGTACTATTGCAATGTTGTAGATTGAAATAGTAATTTATTTCAATAGGCGCATATGTCATGGTTGACATCTAAGACTTTTCTTCGACATATTAGGCCCAAACATACGTTTTGAGAAAGCAATTTGCGTCCTGGTACCTTGTCGTGGCAGCGAGCGACCACACACACAAACTCATACATGTGCGCAAGGACCTATCTGGATACTGGTTAGTTCAAAAAGAACATACACGACGTGTCTAACCTATGTCACTAGTGCCACTTTTGACCACTACCTAGTCACAGCTCCTGACGCTCGCTCATTCAGCAGATGGGACGTGAAAACACTACTCCCTTTGTTTTGCTGGTCTTTCACTTCTCTAGCTGGGCCGACCGTGTGAAAATAATCTGCTTGTATAAGAATTCTACTCTGTGCATTAGTTTTTTTACACACTTCACCAATGTGCATAGAGAGGGATTTGATACTCAGCTTCAGTTTGCTCACCAACAGTAAATAATTATAATCATCAAGATGTTGATCATTGTTAATAAACTTGGATAACTCATTCATAGAACAACTTTAAACGTACACAATGCTGTTTCATATTTTCTTTTCACGGACGTAAACGAGTGTATCCACAGCTGTTATTTTTGGTCGAGCCGATTGCATGTGCGTGTGCATGTGTGTGTGTGAGCGCGAGCGCACGTGTAGGCTAGTGACACACCAGACGTGCTGTTGTCAAGTGTTCTACTCCCTATACCACGCATATCTGAGACTTGTACCTGACGTTTGGTAGTGTCAATATGAACTTTCCTGCTTTCACTTGTTAAAAGAATTATTTATAAATATTATTGTGTATAGATCACTAAATTACATTATGTTAATTATATTTAATAGCATTTAGTTAGCAAAACGTAAACATAATAAAGCTGAAATAAACATGACGTATAATTGTAATATCACAGGCACAAAGACAGCCTACCGTGTCCAAGGGCACAAGAAATCAGTGGCAAAAATATACTGCGCGCACATGATGAAGAAGAGGTGAGCGAACTATTGGAGTGGTTGGGCCTGGTGGTGGGAAAGAGGCGGACGGGTCGCCGACCGGCCGGGGGATAGGAAGGGGCGTTTGGGCCGGCCGGCTGGCCATCGCGTGGCGCGGGAGGAAGGGACAGCAACGTATACTTTTAGAACAAACACGCTGTGTGCTGCAGTACAGTTTTCAAAAAACTACTGCAAGCATTCGCGGCCATAATAACAATGCAACACCTTTTTCTGCTATTTTCTTGGAATTCAAATTTTTAAGCAATTTTTTTTTTTTTTTAATTTTCCACGGTTCCTGGAAAAAGGGTCGCTACTTCGAGAGTGTCGTTATTCCCGGGGTCGTATAATCAAGATTTGACTGTACTTCTATAATTCGGTTCACTTTAACTATAATATTGGAAGGACAAGTGTTCAAAACAAAAGTGCAATCACACCAGCGAAGGCTAAGTGTTATTTTAGAAGCCGGGAGAAAGGCATTAGCAAACTCTAAAGACGAGGGGAAGGTTTCTTTTTTGTTTTGTTGATGTGCAAAGAAGTGGGGAAAATAAACAAATTATTTGAAACTGATATTTCAGAATGGGGAAATATTAAACTGCAGCGGAGTTTACATCAGTGTGGAGGACATTCAATTCTGTATTTGTATTTTGAAATATACTCTATAAAAGATAGGTTGAGAGTATATTTGAGCCCTAATGCGGTACCCAGCAACACAGAAAAAATATGAGTCAGCTCTAAAAATGCCTTCTGTACAATTGTTAGTATTTAACGATGACATGACGCACTGGCAGTCATTTTACTATTTGTTCGTCACATTGGTACTTAACAATAGTAATTAACATTGTGTACATTGTAATGAGAATTATCCTATTACAAAACATGAGTCTTTTCTTCAGCTTTCAGTTGAACAATGGCTGCATCATGTGAAGGAATTGAAACTGTGTATAAACTGTTTGAAAAATGTTCATGTTGTGAATGATTGTTTGTCGAATTTTAATTGTCGAACCTACAAGAAAAATCATCACATGCTGCTGCATTTCTCATCACAAATTGTTGAAAGTCCTGCTGTAGAAGAACAAGAACAAAAGAAGGCTTGCCACAAAATCAGTGTACTGTACTGGAGCCCGAATCGAGGGACCCATTGTTTTGCTGTCCACTGCTGTCATCAGTGTTGGATAGGTCAGGTCAGCCACATTTGTTTCGAATCCTCATCGATCCAGATTCTTTTACTACTCAATAGTTTGTAAAGGGGTTGCATCTTCCATATTCTCATCACATTTCACCATTAACTGCACTTAGACAGATGCCTCTTCCATCTGAAAAGGGTTAACAAGCTTCATAGTAATATTGGCGATGGGTTCAGATAAGATGATAGTAGTTGATGCTGTGGTATTGTCGCAGATTACATCTTCCATCCCTCAACTGCCATTAAACAGCATGATTGGCCTCATTTGTTGAACTTGGTATTGGCAGATCCGAAGTCTCACCAACCGCAGCAAGTTGTATGTTTCTTGGAGCAGAAATGTTCCCAGAAATTCTCTTAGAAGGCAAAATTCTGGGATCGCCAGGAGAGCTTGTTGCTATTAACACTAGTTTGGGATGGCTATTGATGGGGAAGAAGGAACATACAGGTTCTAACATTGCACAGCAAACTTTTTTGTATCCTCCTATGAACCGTTAGATTATTTAGTCTAACGTTTTTGGGAAGTAGAAGAGGTGCCAACTCATCAAATTATTTGAACTAAAGAAGACAAACAAGCAGAAGACTTTTTTGAAAACACATGTATTCGTCAGCAGATGGAAGGTATTTTGCGGGCTTTGCCTTTCACAGAGGAACATCTCAGTTTAGAGAAATCTTTGTCAACAGCTTCTCGTTGATTTCTCTTGCTGGAGTGTCGTCTTGCCAGACGTCATGAAGGTGCAATATCATCTGTTTTTACAATAATATCTAGACAATGGTCACATGGAGCTTCTTCGAGAATTGCAGTCTGCTGACACAAATTATTATTTCATCCCTCATCACTGTGTGACACGCCCTGACAGTGTAATCACCAAGCTTATAGTATTATTTGATGTGTCAGCCTATACCAACAAAGGTGTGAGTCTTTGAATGAACATTTGCTTGTGGGTCCAAAGCTATTGTCAGATCTTGCCACTGTCGTACTTCATTTTAGTCTCCATTATCATTAGATATTAATGAGTATAGACAGGGTGTATCAAAAATTGTGTGGTGGTTTTCTCCTGACCAACCATTGTGTGAATACCAGCTGAAGACTGTGACATTTGGTCTTTCCTTTTCCCCATACAAAGCTATACTGGTCACTCATAAATTGGCAGAGGATGAAGGGGTCAGGTATCCTACAGCTGCTCAAACAATCAGACGAGATGTGTACATGGATGACATTTTGACAGGGACAAATTCAGTGGAAGAAACCATTATGCTACACATTGAGCAATTATATTTTAATCATGTGGTTTAACTCTTCATAAATGGGCTTCAACAACCCCATGGTAATGAGTCTAATTCCTACTGCCAAGCAATCTTCTACATCTCATTCCTTTTTAGGTCTAGAAAATGATTTCATCAAAGTACTTGGTTTGTTGTGAAAGTCAAGGTCAGATTGATTCTTGTACTCATCCCAACCTATATGTAGTGTGGACAGTACAAAGCGTTACGTTTTTCTGTGGTGGCAAGAACTTTTGATCCTTTGGGTTTAGTAACACCAGTGGTTCTGTTGGCAAAACAAATTATTCAGCAGCTGTGTTCTTTACAGCTGTGTTCTTTACAGCTGTGTTGGTTGTACATACTCCAGAGAACTTGGTAAAGATGTGGAGTATGTTTCAGCAGGCGTTGACGTTTCTATCCAAGGTTTCACTCCAATGTTATGTGGTTTCTTCCGGAGCAAAAAACTTGGAACTTCATGGTTTTGCAGATGCATCCGAAAGAGGATATGCAGCAGTTGTCTGTCTTTGGGCAGATGTGAATCATCAAGTGGTGGTGTCTCTGGTTTGTGCAAAATCGAAGGTTGCACCTTTAAAGGCCATCACTCTACCTCCACTTGAATTGTGAGCGGCTCAGTTTTTGGCAAAGCTGACGAAGCTTGTCAGTGAAGTTTACTGTACGCTCACCAATCTGCATGGTCAGACTCAGCAGTAGCATTAGCTTGGATTATGTCAGAAGAAAGGGAAGGGAGTGGAAGACCTTTGTATGCAGTAGAGTGGGTGAGATCCAGTTACTTGTGCCAACTGCACACTGGTGCCATGCACAGTCAGAGATAAACCCAGCGGACTGTGCCTCTAGAGGTTTGTTGCCTTCGCAATTTCTCGACTACCATCTCTGGTGGCAGAGGCCACCTTGGCACTCACAGCAGGATCTCTACTTTCAAAATAATTTCAGTGAAGCTCCCGTAAACAGTGAAGAGTTGGAATTGGAAAGACAACAGGTATTTTGAGTGAGTGTAAGAGAGTCTTGATTCTATTCCTTCTACTAGCTACTCATCGCTGACTAAGTTACAAGAATTGTCGCATACTGTTTAACAATTGTCACACAGATCAACCCAGTCGAGGAGGACCTCTCACCACAGCAGAACCCCGGAAGGCTCTTCTATCATTAGTTAAGATGGTGCAAGCAACCATCTTCGAAAGGGAACTGGAAATCTTGAAGTCTGGAAAACCTCTCGAATACCATTTACAGTAAATTCTCTTTATAAAGTACTTGATGGGACCAAACAATTAGACACTACTTTATAGAGGAGTACTTTATAGGGAGGTCAGCCCAAAACAACAAAAATACGTAATTGTATTACGTACTTCCGGTGTACTTTTACATTTATTTCTCATTTTCTAATGGATCAGTAGTACTACTAACCTCATTTTTATCAATGATGAGGTGATTTACTTATAAAGAAGTTGGTAAATAAAATTTTATCATGAAGACATAATATAATTTAAGTATGTACGTACATAGTAGGCGTGCCACCCCTTTTTAAATGTGGCAGGTGATATGCTGACAGTTCGTTAGAAATGTTTTTGAATGTTCTCTTCATACACTTCTCTTTTCAAACGTATAAGAAGTATGTTCAAAACCTAAAATTAGGAACTGCGCTTTAAAATATAAATTACAAAATAAAGACCTCTTCACTTTAAAGAAAAGAAAACTGCAACAATAACATTAACGATAAAAAAGAAGTTTAACTTTACAATGTTTAAGTAGTTGCACACACCTATAATTTTTGCATGAAATTTAAAATGTTAGACTGGACTTTTCGCTGTGAAATGTCTTTCATTACTACACATTCAACTTTCCTGAAAAGTTCCATGTTTGCTTCTGGCACGTCAGATGTCAGAAACATCCTGTGGAGAACATCCAGTGCATTGGTTGCCTCTTGTCTAGTAGGACGTTTGATTTCTGGTTCAGCATCATCCTCCACTAGGTCTTCATTACCTTCAGCAGGAGCAGAAATGTCGTCATTGTGTTCTTGGCAAGTTGCCAGACCTGTGTCAACTTCAACATAGTCGATGAAAGTTGCTTCTTGTACTTCAAGATTTTCTGCAACTTTAGACCAC
>PNEQ01000416.1:4903-22927 GCA_003012365.1 Medauroidea extradentata
TGGGCTGTTAATCTGACCACGTGTTTTTAAATGCTGTTATGCATGCGTCCATCCCTCGATACCACGAACCCTGAGGTAAGAGTAGCTCACCGCTGAGACCGGAGCAGGCATGAGAACTGACCAGATTACCAACTTTCTTTGTGGAGCAGTGTAAGCAACTAGTATCGTCACATCAGAAGAGAGAAGCGGTGCCACCACAGTAAACATGAAAGTTGAGTGAAATTTAGGTTAGCAAATTTTCAAAACTTTGCAACTATGCACGCGAGAAGATAGACTTGAACACAACGTCTCTTGTAAACCAGCTGCGGCCGGTGCGGCACGCAGCGGCGTGACCTTGCTTGACCCCGCTCGCCCGGCACCAGACGTCAGCTGTGCGCATAGCTACACTGTGCGTCACGGTCGCAAGTCCCGGCATATCACGGCCGCACATATCATATTTTCGCTGGTAGTAAGTGCTGGTATATCTTTAAAATGTTAGTTAATTAAGTTTTATGTTCATTTCTTTTACTTTTGCTGTGAATTTACACAGTAAAAAATGTGCCTTCACATAATACATGAACAAAATGCTATATAAGTAATTTTTTTTTATTTTTTTGTTTATAACGTAAATTCGTTATAACATAAACTTTTGGCGCCGTTATAAATTTACGTTATAACGGACTTTCACTGTATGTAATATGCTGGAAAATGAACATTTTTTGATAACATCTTTTCTTTATGGATTTTTTTGTTTATGATTAAAAAATAGTATGGAAATGTATTTATAAAGCTTATGATGGTTTCCAAGAATTACGTCATAACATTGTTGCGGTTGTACGTAATCATTTTCTACCATGGTTGAGTGGCTCGGTTGTTCGTGTGTCAACTTATTAAATAGAGAAATTGGGGAGTACTTCACCAGCAAAACTTTTGGAGAGTGCCCCCCCATCCTAAACAAAATTGATCTAAAACTTGTTTGCAGGAAAGGTAGTGTGCCATTTGCAATTTATGGATGTGTGCACATTGTGTTTCAGGATTCTTGATGAACAAGAGCTAGACCGGCACCTTACTGCTATTGCAGAAAAAGATTAATAACTTAATATAACAATATTGTGATTATACTGTGTAAGGAAGAAACAATACTTTGCCAATAAATATTTCTTATAATTTGTTTTGATATTTTTTCTGAATCCAATGATACTATTTTTTAAAGGGATGTTGGTCGAACAACTCGTGAATTTATGAAATTGGGAACAAGGTAAGACTGAAAATGGGAGTATTATGTTGCTAATTAATCAACTAGGCATTTCTTGGAGACATGTCGAATACAGGACAACTTTGTTTACTAAAAGAACTTTACACTGCAGTTTGCATTTCCATTAATAAGGGAGACATTACTGTATTTATGTGGTTCCTAACAAGAGAGTTGGATGAATAAATGAACAGCTGTTTGTTAACTTTGTACAACATGCAACATAAAGTGATTACTGCAACATGTAATGTCTCAAAAACTATGGTAAATGAAAACATGATGGAAAAAAAACTTGACACACTACTGAGAGGTTAAATCACAGTTAAAAAATGACGGACTGTGATACTTTATACCGTATTTGCCGGCATATAAGACGACAATTTTTACATATTTTTGGCCCTCAAAAATTGCTACTAGTCTTATATGAGGGTGCAAAAATTTTTGGTAGCCAAAAATCGTTTGAAAGCTAAGCTGTGGAGTTGTATGATGTTTCAAGGAATTGCGTTTTTCGTCACAAATGAAAACAAGTGCCTCGTTTATTTTAATAAAATTTTCCGTACAAAATTTTGATGAGCGTCATTCATAATAAAGGACACTTCCTCGCAGCGAAGCGGCGATCGATGCGAGCGCGTGCCGAGATACTTTGTCTCGCCAGTCTACAACTCTCGGGCGGAGAAAACGAGGATCTAGTTCCGCATGCTTTCATCCTTTGTCTCGCAAGCAAAAGACTCTCGGGGTGGAAAAACCAAGGATCTAGGTACCGTACCACACATTCACGTGTCTATACTCTATCCATTCTAAGGTTGCAGCTGATCCAGCCAAGTGAACGTGTGAACGTTAATAACATTTTTCGCACAGCGAAAATTTCATTTTAAGTACTGAAAAATGCAAGGTGACTATGCTACGACACAATCACAATGTGAAGAATCAAGATATAATTCATTTGCTTTGATTTATTTTGTTAGCAATTTTTGTTTCTGCTGCAACCTTAAAAAGAGTGGACAGAGTATATCTCTACCATCTAGTACTAGGATGGCAGACAACAGCGCACAGGAATGCGATGACCTTGCAAGCAGCTGTTGTTGCCATGTGGTGCGCGTCGTGGTCTCAGTCCGGCATTGCCAAGTCGTGCACACCTGCTGGCAAATGGAGATATCGCCGGCCGCCGCCGTGCATTTCCTTGGCTCTTGGGCGCGCGGAGGGCAGTAGAAGCCAATGCTATTCGTTTGTGTGTCTATGATGATGTTTATATGCCGATAATAAATGCATTGAAAATATTTAAACTAAATTTTTAATGTTTCTGGCAAAGGAAAAAAATATTTTTCTGTCAGGAATTTCAAAATTAGTAATTTACTTTTTTTCAAGATTTTGTACCTTCAAAACCATGACTCGTCTTATATGCGGGGTCGTCCTATATTCCGACAAATACGGTATGCTAATAACTTATAACTATCAGTTATGGTTGTATAATGTAAAACATTATTATAGTACTAAGAATGTTTGAAATTATAATACAGATTTAAAATACAGATTGGTTGATGATAAAACAAGAATAAGTTTCAACACATATCTGCACTGATGCACTCATAATGGACAGGTTGAGAATGTTCAGTATTCTTGTAACTAAGTACACAGTTTTATACTTTAGTAGGCAGATCGCTTGCATGCCATCTGCAGACCTAGTACAGTAGAACCCTGTTTTTACGAGGCCTCACTGTGCTCAAGAACCTCGCAAAATCATGTTCGTGCATTTTAGATTTCTGAAACCCACTAAAAACTGCATTACAATTTCTTTTTTCATTTTGAAGTCGCTTTAATCATATATAATCACAAAAATTACAATTTTTTAATGAAAACTAGTTTATGTGTACAATCATGCACACAATAAATGGGCCAACTCGTGAAGGTGGATATATTATATAAGTTCCACGTCTGGTATGTTAGGCAGGCCTTCTCACAGGCGAGATGCGAGGACGTGGCGTCATGCAACGGAAAGCAAAGTCTATGGACAAAAAGGTACAAATCGCAACACAAAATTGCTGTTAACAAATTCTTAGCTGCCTTTAGTAGAGAATTACCGTGGATATTATTTCATGTTCATAAGTAGCGAAACATTTAATGGAGAGTAACAATATCAGCGTTGTGCCCCACACACATCAGATTTCTGTGTATTATTAGTCCATAGAAATCCTTGGCAGCCACGATACTGAAGTGTTTTGGGAGCACTGTACGCAACAATGGTAGGCTACGTCAAGAAAACGCTAGTTTAACTAGTTACTGCTATAGTATCCAGATAGAATTGTTGTGTATTATGACATGACGGAACATACAAATTATATTAACGTACCAATTAGATATTTTGAATATCATGATACCATATAATAATATTTCACCAATGTTAGTTTGATTGCAATACTGTATGGATGTTCAGAAATATTCATGTTCACGCAATTTGAATATTGGAATTTAAATGTATATTTCACTCATTCAAAAACACGTCATTGTGTAATGTTACACAACATACCGTATTTACTCGCATATAGGTCACTGCAATTTTACCTACTTTGAGAGAGAAAAAATGAGGCGTGACCTATAAGTGAGTAATGTTTTTTTTTGCGAAATTGCTTGAGAATGCTAAACTACCCCGGTAAAGAAAATGATATACGTATATACAGGCAAATTTATTTACTATGTACACAGTTAATTAACCAAGCGAATTACCATAACAAGAAATCAAACATACAAAAAAATTCAAGGCAACATTGCACAAAATCAAAAATACGTCATTATTTACAGGATTATCACAGTATCAGTCAAAATAATACAGTCTGAACACTCGCCAAGTGTTACCTACTCGTTATATAAGTCAGACTCGGACGCACTACACTCGGCTGGGTCGTCAACGTCGTCGTCGGAGTCACCGTCTTGTTCCCAGATCGCACCGTCTTCAGTACCGTCTATAGCACAGGAGATTCCAGTTTTCTTGAAACTCCTCACAATTATATCAGGCGTGATGAGAGCCCAACTCCTCTTGATCCATTCACACACCATTAGCAACGATGGTATTTTCAGTTTACCGCCTTTCGTCAACTCTTGCATTCCACTGGCCATCCACTCCCCGTACAGGCGACGGAGACGACCCTTGAAAGGCTTGTTCACTGAGACGTCACGTGGTTGTAGCATCGTCGTCAGGCCACCCGGGATAACTGCAATGTCTGCCCTTGACTCTTGCAGTTTTGCCTTAACGCCCTCAACCAAATGCGCGTGCAAGCTATCCCAAACCAACAAGGCCTTTTGTTTTAGAAGATCCTCTGGCCGCCGCTCCCAAACCGTTTTAACCCAATCCTTTACGAGCTCGGCGTCCATCCATCCCTTCTCCCGAGCACGGACATGAATGCCCGGAGGAAACTTCTCTCCCTTAGGCAGAGTCTTCCGCTTAAAAATTACATAAGGTGCCAACTTTCGCCCGTCTGCCGTCACTGCCAGCATTACTGTACAACACATTCTTTTGTTTCCAGTAGTGCGAATAATCACACTTGACTGCCCCCTCTCGTTGACTGTTGTGTTCTGTGGCATATCTAAATAAACTGGCGTTTGATCGGCATTTGCAATGTGCGATAGGATGTAGTCATTCGTTCGCCGCATCCGCAGAACGAAGTTATGGAACTATTAACACTTTGTTTTCAAAGTCCTTCCGCAATTTTTGGCAGATGGATGTTCTCCGTCGAAGAGAAAAATTCTCACGTCGCATAAATCTAGTTGCCCAATCACGACTGGCTTTGAAATTACAGTGCGGTATGCCCCTTGCACACTATCATTTCTAATGAAAGGCTGCAGGCATTGTTCCGCAATTCACGGATGTACTGAGTCACTTGCGCATCAACTTCAGGAAACTTGCCACGTTTCGGTCCTCTAAACGCACGCCTCGTAGAAGTACGTAGTATTTTTAAGTCATCTTTTTGTTTCCTCCAGCCACGAATAAGTTTCTCACTTACAGAAAATACCAGTTCGGTGACCCGATTCCCATTATCTTCTACAAAGACTACAACTCGCAACTTAAACGCGGTCGAATACGAATTACGCTTTCCCATCACACAAATCACTTAAAATAAAACGTATCACTCTGCTATCACTCTACTACCTCAGCACAACCGAACGAGATAAAACAATGGCGTCACAGCATCTTCAGCACGCTCAAATTCCTTCCTCCCATGCAGCCTATCAGGACATGCCATTCAAGGTCGGACCAATGATAAGGGCCTATATGGTGAATCCTGGACCACACGCCACATGAAAGCAGGCTGTTTCATTTTGTTTACCGCTGTTCTATTTGTTGTACCATTACCACGTTGATGCGCGGCGCGCCGGGGGTCGTTCGCGTCATTACAGTAAATTAAGGTGCTACCTATATGGGAGGAATCTTAAATACCAAATTCAAGACCTCAAAATATGAGCGCGACCAATATGAGATGGCCAGACATGCCAACTTGTACGATTTACCCGTACAATGTTCGGAAACTGTACTTGTACGATTTTACGGAAAAGTATCTACAGTGGAACCCCTGAATTACACCCCCTGATTCTACACTTTTCTGCCATTTACACTGTTTGTATTTGGTCCCATTTAATTATTTTACATTATAACCTTCAGATTACACTTTCCTGCATTTTACACCATTTTTTACTGGTCCCTTGAGAAGTGTAATCCAGGGGTTCCACTGTAAATTGTACGGATTTGAAGACTTGTTGATAATTAAATAAATATGTAGGGCCTTTCGACTTTTCCGTTACCGACACGGGCTTTGTGTTCGTTGTTTTTCACGTATATTTTCTTCATGAGTTTATGGCTCTTAAATAATACGCATAACCTTTTTGACTAGTTGCTGTTCAGCGTGGCACAGTTAGCCAATCACGCACAAAGTCGTTTTTCATGACTGCTTTGTTTTCTAAAATGGTGTCACGTTTTACTGCTGTTAATTGCGTGCGTGCAGGCCAGGCCTGTGAATGCAGTGGACGTTTGTACAGATTTTGTATTCTCGTTGACGGTGCAGGATATTATCAGCATGCGTTGGCCTCTGAAGCAAGTTCCTTAATGCACGGTACTGTGACGTGCACTGGCACGTAGCACTTAACTTGGCCTCTTATCACACAGTAATTTCAATTTTTTTTTGTCGTAAAATGTTTTTTTTTCTCTGTTTATAACAAATTAAGTAGGCCAACTTAACCAGGTATAAGGGTGTATACGGCGGGATCCAACCTATTAATTGGGGATGCGAGTAGAGAAATTTACATTAAAATTTTCTTTTTAATTTTAAATTTAACTTTAAAGCAAGAGAAAGGCATTGAATTTTACATGTCAATTTTAGTGTATTTATATCGTGTTTGGACTCATTTGAAAGCTAATTTAATTTCAAGCAATTTTTCTAAGTAAACTTTTCTGATATTTTGCCTTGTTTAAATTTTGTTAAATTTCAAGTAGCTTATTAGCTTGCTTCTCCTGGAATAGGATTTATGTGGCAGGCTAGTCGTAGTTCTCTTGCTTGGAAGCATGTACAGAGAAGTGCTGGCTTTTACAATTTCAAACAAGCTCGGAGCTAGCCTGTGCTTTAGATAGATTTATCTGGCAGGCAGGTCAGAGGTCACTCGCTAGTAGGCACGAACACGGACGTGCTGGAATGCGGGGATTCTGCAGGGCGTTTCTCGACCGACGTGGGTGGTAGTATCGTGTGCAACAACACTAAAAAGGTGGTGATCTGCGACAGATTGAGAACGCTGCACATCCCCAATTAATAAACTAATGAATATTTAGCTGGTAGTATGGAATAAAATGCTTTGTAAATTTATCAGCATCTATGTTACATACAATTGTTAGATTATAAACGTAAATTAACCAGCTTTTAGGCAAGTTGGATCCTGATGTATCCCTCCGCCGCTCGGCCGAGTGAGTCCGGGTGTTCGCCCAGGAAGTTCAGTCGTGATATGTCGGAGCTTGGACTCGGTCGCGGAAAGATGGCAGGCTAAGTTTTTTGTGATTAGTTGGGGCGTCATGGCGGCAAGGAAGAGGACGTGTTGGACGGGGCAGAGGGGTTGTGAAGCCTAGAGGACGGATTCGTTAGGAGAAACCACTCTTTATTTGTTTCTCTTTTTGGCATACTGCCTTTATTTCTAGTAATGTAACCAGCAGGAGGTATTGTTAACCACGTAGTCGGAATTAGGGTAGATAAAGTGCCGGACCAAGTACTACTACGGAGGGAAACTGCAAGTCGTAATCCGTAGACAGAAAAGTCACCTCAACTATTTCTGGGCGAGCACTCGCAATGTTAATTGCCTGTGTCTGTTAAACTGCATCAAAAGAACGGTTAAATAAAAGAAAGAAAATGCCGATATTATGATTTTTATTTATTTATTCATCTGTAGCTGACTAACCTCACTGCTATCCGGGCATCAATATAATAGGCACCGCCTCTACATCAGCTCGCTGTGTTTTTTTTTTTTTTTGCCGGCTAACTACTTGTGATAGCAACGGAGGAGAGTTGCGTCCAACATCTATATAAACAAACATACATACATAGAAGAAGCACCCGTCACATTCTGACCGCCCCGAATAGGAACATTATAACCTCAATTATAATCGTCAAGATAACAACAACGCGACGTAGACGTACCTACGCAGAGCAGAGACCCGTTACAGTACAAATCCACGGTGTAACAGTTTTCGCTTTTCTGTGTAGTTGCACGTGGTAAGTCGTTCGCAGTTGCTGCTAAAATGTCGGTGGAAAAAAAAACAGTATGTTCCATTGTTCCTTAATAAATAAATGAGAAACTTTCTGTGTGTTTTAAAGTCAGAAAAGGGGCAGCATTTCGTGTTTTACTCAGTATTTAGGTGTGACACAAACATCGCTCATGGCGGGGAAAATGATATCTTATCAATCACCTGAAGTGCTCAAAACACGTAGTAAATGTTAAAAAGTTGCAAAATAAATAGAAAAATTAGTAACTTTTTGTTAGTGAAAATTCGGACACTGAAATACGTGCAGAATGATTATTAACGTATTTTTTGATCGAACAGAACCTTCTAAAATGTGTAGAAGATCATGCTGGGGCTCTGTTCCGGAAAACGTTTACCAAGTCGAATGCTGCCAAAATGTATGGCTGTGGAATACAAAATTTACAGCCATTATGCAAGAGATGGCGGCAAATGCAACACAAAATATTGTAAGTAATTTACCAACAGTGAGCTTTTCTGTAGCTACTCATGGCAGCAACGATTCTGACTCTACTATTACTGCAGCTTCTTTAAAGAAAGAGCAGCTCAAGAGAAAAAATTCCCTGAAAAGTGTAAATTTTTTTTTTGTTAGAGGTGTACTTTATTCTGCTAAATTTATTTACTTCCAAATATCTAGTATAATGGATTGTCATACCACAGTTTACCTCTCAACTATTGACCATCTTGCCCTGTCAAAGGAAATTAGGTGAGTTTAAACATTATATTAATGACTATGAAAACTGATACTGCATCTATGTTTTCATTGAAAGTAGCATTAATTAATATATTTTTTTAAAATAATATGTTGGTAAAATGTTCACAAGAATTTGCCGCTTGAATTTCGTTTTTTTTTTTTTTTTTTTTTTTTTTTTTTTTTTTTTTTTTTTTTTTTTTTTTTTTTTTTTAAATTTTGGGGATTGTACTAATAGGACTTTTAAAAAGTTGGCATGTCTGGCGATGGCGACCTGTATGCGAGTAAACACGGTAGTTGACAGTAATATTTAGCCAGTTGTGCATTCATACATTACAGCTGACAGCTGTCAAGTACGGGATTGCATACAGTGACGGAGGGAACAGCAACATAAAACGTTATAATAACCTTACACTTCATATATGCTTGCACTACGTAGCATGTTAGTAATCAATACTTCAATCACTTGTAAGCCAGATCTGTCTAGTCAGGTGCTGTGACATAATTTATTTTACGTAATATTATGTGATACTAACGTGTCTACTTAATGAGCTTTGTGGGTAACAATCTATGTTCGGACCCATGGACGGAACCATGTGTGCAGTCGTTTCGCATGGGAGAGCGACAACTGTTTGTCAAATGGGGCGAAATTGACAGTTTGCTACTACCTGGACCAACAACCCCCAACATTATTTAGTAATCAGTATCAAGTTTTTCGCTTTGTGACAAAGTAGGGGAAAGAGGGATGGAAACTTAATAAGTAGTACTAGTATACTTACTGTGTATATAGTGTACTGTGAAGAAATATGTTTACAGATGATTCGGGATAAAGTGAGCACTCAAAAAAGCCCTGATTAATTTCTATTTTCTGCCAGTTTATATCTTTCTGCGGTATGTAAACGCAAACATTGACACGTGATTTAATTTACATAGACTTGTAAAATGTTAACATCTACATTACACTGGGCTGAAAATGTTATCAACAATATCTACTCATTAAATACACGGGTACTGAATAAAATGTATAACCAATAGTAATCTTAGTTATAAATACCGGCGAGTTAACATCTTTTAATACTGGTTTTTGTGCACCGACTCTAATTTATACGACCCGCACTATTGCCGTTACGTATCTCGTAAATATGTACACATGAAAATCGAATTTATGACTCGAAATCGCCACAAAAAAAACACGCCATAATGACACACGCAAATTTAAGAATTCAAACATGTTCAGTTACACTGCCATGAACAACGACGCACTCAACAAACAAAAAAAAAAGTATTTTCTTAGTGTATGAAACAAAAAAAATTGCCGTTTCTAAATCAAGATACTCATGTTGGCGATCGTAACACATAACAACTTACATATTACCAATGAGGAAACAGTCACTTCTAATACTTTTGAATGTGTTTTATCAGAAACCCATATTTATTGCACATTGACAAACACAACAACGCTCTCATCTTGTACCGTCCGGTACCTCCGTCATCGAACGCTTCCAAGCTAAGTGGCGAAAACCTAACTCTGATGCCACCTGTCGGTGAAATAATTAACTACGTCCGTGCGCGTAGCGCTAGACGCCTTTCACTAACGACTGTTGAATTTGAACGGCCCGGATTACATCACTTTCTACTGGCGCCGTTTCAGTAAACTTATAGAGGCAGTAAGTACAGGCCCCATCTTATAACTGGGCAGACTGGGCAGTTGCCCATGGCGGCTATCTGGAAGGGGCGTATTGTTAAAATTTTTTGCATGACTTTCGAGGAAGGGGAAGACCAGGTTGATTTTAATATGCCCAGGGCGCCAGGCACCTAAACCCGGGGCCTGAGTAAGTATGTCAATATTGTCATAAATAAATATTTTATAGTATATTAAATACGAAGAGGTTGATTCCATTTGATATTCTTTCAGTAATGTTGTATTTAAATATAAAATACACGGAACTACGTGCGATAATTCGCTGCCAACTGTATAAGCAGTAATGTAACTGTTGTCAATGTTGAATTATATGCAGCAACGGCTAGTGATTTTTTTCAAAGGTTAAATCTTTAGTGTTCACTTTATTCCGAATGACCTATAATAAAGTGATTAGGTAAGTTTCAAGGTAGTGTAGGTGCGTAGAGAATAACACCTGACATACACATTAACAGAACACACAAGACAATTTAAACATAATTATGAGTTCAGAAACTATGTATTTTACCATCAGATAAAGGTTTGATACCATACGAGTAAACTGACTGAAATTTAAAATTAAAACATAGCATTCAAAATCACACTGTTCTGAAGTTAAAATGATTAAATTACCAATAAAATAGTAGCAATACAAATGATTAAAAACTTATCCTCAGGGTTCAAATGTCAGTTCAAATTAATTGTCTCAAATAGTTACTTGGCTGCTCAAATATAAAGACTAATTGGATGGTGTTATGCATCAACCAGCTATGAGCCAAATAATTGTTGTAAATAACAATGTGTTTAAAAATTCTTAGCTTTGAGCAGTTCTTACGAGAAGTAGCCTTATTTTAGTCTTATAAAGGAAATATTTTGAACACGCTACAGGACCAGAATATATTAAGACAGTTTTAAAACTGAAAACGTTTTCATCTGTATTTCTCAAAACAATCGATTGGCGCATAGCTGGTTCATGCATAACGTCATCCAATTCTCCCAGGACTTCTGGGTACAGGTATATAGTTATCTTTTAAAACTGTCCAAATTGAGAAATAAATAGTTTAAGCTCTGGAAAAGTTCAACTTAATCATCCTTACAACACTTTGTGGCAGACTTATAGTGAATCAGTGTGTCCAAGTACAAAGTGCGGAAATTACGGAATATCGAAACTTTAAGCAAAGGTTCAAGGTTGGTTCACAATTAAAAAACATTAGCACAGAACATACAACATAACAGTAGAAACTGCTCATGACCAGACGCCTTGTGCAAAATTAGTTCACAATTGGATTCTTACTGCTATGTTTAGGCAATGAAATATTTTTCGGCAAATCCGAAATATTTCCTTGCTGTATAAAAGTCAACCGAAGGCCATTGAAACATATTTGAAACGGAATAGTATTTGGAGATAATAGGAAACATAGAAATAAAGTTCCTATAAACTACACAGGTAAAACATTATTTACAATATAAAAACATAGTTTTTAACATTAAAATTTATTATTCTAGCTTTGTTTTGTTTTTATGTATTTTTGGAGGTTAGACCAACATGGTGGACATTCATAAAATCCTTTGCTGTGATTGCATGCTTACTACAGTAAATGGTCAGATGGCATTCACTTTATAAGTAATTTATTCTTATATTCAATTGTACTTGACAACAGCGCGTAGCAAAAAATTGTAACACTACAGTCATGAAAAGGAACTTGATTTGAAAACATCACAAATACTTTATTTACAACAGTATTTTAACTGCACCATACAACAACTTTTTTTATATATGTACACTAGACCTCCGATTTTACGAACCCTGGATTTAACGAAGGTATCAATTATACAAATAAGCTCACAGAACCCTAAAAAAAATAACAAAAATTCTATGTAAAAAAATTGTACGGAATTACATTGACAATGGTTTAAAAACACATCAAATTTACGGCACTAAAATATGAGTTGCATAGTTGCAGTTATTACTTGACAAGTCACAATCTTAAACGTAAAATAAAAATGGTGAAAATCCATTAAAAATTGGTAAGGCAGTAACAGTTTGAAAATCATGCGGTAGCACCGTCCGTGCCAAGCCAGCAAGCCTACTTCCTCCGCCATGACGTATTGGAATCTAAATGGAGGCAGTACTACAGACGCATTGTTCCAACACGTTGAGTATATGCTCATGTAACTGTAGTGCAGTTGTCTAGGCTATTTCCTTATGTCTCCAAGTCTGTCTCTTGCACCTCATGTTTATATTCTTACATGAACCCCATAAATAATAGTGTGAAATTATTTTTTCTTTACTCGTTCTGACACTGTACATACTTAACAGTGCATTATTGCGTGTCATAAAATGTGCATTCCACATCACACAGGAGTGCACAATGATCACGCTATCTATTAGCCATGTGTAGAAATATGTGTGTCCACCATGGGTATGTCAAACTTTGGAAATAAATTGGATGTCTGTGTATTGCATAGTCCCAGAACTTCTACCCAGTTTATTTGCAATATACTGGCTGTGAAACTGATTACTTGCAACCACTTATACAATTAATTTACGATGATTTTAAGCAAGAACATCACTAATGGCGTTTTTGGTTGGGTGAACTTCGAGATATGCTACTGTGCATTCACAGTCTTGTGAATGTTCGTATGGTTGCACTATCTGTCCGCCCTGTATGCTTCTTCAACCTATGCTTGCATACAATAATTTGTTAATTTATTATCAAACATTTAAGGATTGTTTTGACGTTAATTTTAATTAACATCAAAGTTATATAAAACAGTGCAATGAATAAATACATCTGCTTTTCCTTCTTGCTTCGATGAATGGGAACTGTACTGACTAGCAATGCATACCTAGTAGATGTGCACCAGTACGTTATTGGGTGGCAACGGGAGATTGTAGCTACCAATTTCATGTATACTGTATTTTATTAATTTATAGTCTGATCTTCAGCATAATAAATAAATGAAAACATTGGCTTTGCACTTGTGAGAAGGCACTCGGGAGCTGTTACTTTTTGACAAGGGTCAATCACATCTACTGTTTAACAAGTATGCTTTCAATCGGAATACGTCTGCCTATTGATAGACAGTTATATTTCAACTATCACTTGCCTTAATTTTCCATTAAACACTACTGAAGTCGGGCTATTCGCACATTTTTAGGGACAAGGGCCGGTCGTATCTAGTGTTCAGCTGTGTTCTTTTGATTGTAAGACGTCTGCCTATTTATATAAATTGATATTTAAACTATCAATTGCCTTACTTCTATGCTACGGAAGTCGGGTTACTCGCTCGCGTGATGACTCAAAAGCTTGGTTCACTCATTTTTTTGGAACCAAGGGTTGGTCATATCTACTGCTCAGCAGTGTGCTTTTGATAGGAAGATGTCTGACTACTGGCATCAATTTATGTTTCTATTATTACATTAATTATTTTCCGCAAAACGCTACCAAAATTGGGCCCGATTTTAAGAATGTGACTAGAGTAACCACGAGTATTTGTAAAGTCAGGGAGTCTAGTGTATATGTATCATGACTGTGTGAGCCTCAAGTGTTTCTAATCCAAGTTGTATGGATACTGTAAATGCCTCCCAGACATAACTACAGAAAAATATACTGTATTACAGTAAAAACCTGCTAAGAAGTTTCTGAAGGGACAGAAAAATTTCAACTTCTTACCTGGGAAACTTCTTAAAAGGGTCAAATTACAATAGTATACATAAGACATTGTATAAATTATCCAGAAAACTTCGTAAGTGGAAACTTCTTAAGAGGGTTTCACTGTGTGTAATTAAAGCATCTAGTAATTTATAACAAATTGTTTAATTGCTAGTCTGTTAACTATGACATATAATATACAATCTATCAGCAAACCTATTTTGATCAGGTATCGTAACAGACATGATACAATTTTTTGTTTACCAATAATTCTTACACTAAATAATCTATAATTTACCTTTATGATATTAAATGACTCATATAGCTGTACCTTTGCTACTATTACTTCTGTAACAATAATTACAAAGAAATACAAAAATATAAATTATGTACTGATTGGAAATACCAGAAGCAATGGAACTCTGATGACTTCTATAATATAAAAGTCTCTATTCAACATAAAAAATATATTTTTGATGACTCATTGATACACTCCTGCCTTACATGTGAAGGTACACAAAAAAAATCAATTATCAATAAAAATTAATTACTGGAACAATTTTATTTGGCACTGACATTTTTACATCAGTACTGTGCCAATTTGCTTTCAATATGACATGCTTCCAACATGACACATTTGCAAATGTTCATCACAACTAATAACACAGTAAAACTTATTACTATATGTACATACTTCACACAGTGCTTTGTGTACACTGAGATTTTTCATTTTACTCTAGTTTGATTAACACATACAAGTACTGTCTAACTCATTTAAATTAACAAATATATGTGAGCTGTAACTAAAATAAAACAGCATGCCTCCAATGACACTGCAATGATCAACATACAACTTAAAATTACATAACCTGCTCAATTTCATGGTTTGACAATTCACTAATAAGCATGTTTTGTAAAAATTACAAATACACATAGCACTTCAAATAACTTCCAAAATTTGTTTAGTTATATGCACAAGTCCACATAAATAAACATTTAAAATTAATTTACAAGTTTATGTCTCTACATCTTCTGGTTGCTTATCCTCACCGTTTTTCTCTACTTTATTGTTGAGCTTCGACAGATATTCTATGCCATCAGAAATTGCTTTGAACATTGCATTTCGGCGAGTCCAGCCTCTGGCT
Source organism: Medauroidea extradentata (assembly GCA_003012365.1). Taxonomy (NCBI): domain Eukaryota; kingdom Metazoa; phylum Arthropoda; class Insecta; order Phasmatodea; family Phasmatidae; genus Medauroidea; species Medauroidea extradentata. The sequence continues at coordinate 20,071 of PNEQ01000416.1, forward strand.
CCAATGGTATGTGAGTCAGCACCAGTGTCAATACTTAAAATGATGCTGGTTTTTTCTGCAAACATAAAAATACTTCACAATTTCAATGAAGTCATTAAACACATATGCAGCATTTAGGTACCGGTATTGTCTACCACTACTGTATTGTGTAGTATTCTTCATACAGAATCTTAGGCAAGACACTCACGTTATATATTTCATCCTCTTGTCTCCTAACATACAGTTATGCTCAATAAAAATATTCATGTATGTACTTAGGTAGTTGCATTACAATTTACTGATGGTAAGTTCAATAGTTGAAGTAATTATGTAATTTGTGACCTAAATGTCATTATCCAGTATCGTAAATAACACAGCCAAAACTTAATTTTTTAAATATATATTTATCAAAACCACCTCTTAATAGGAACATCATTATTGCATAAATCTGATCAATCACATTTGCATTAACATATAATTTTATCTGTGGGACGTACAGTTAAAGTCCAATGCATGTTTCTAATTAAGGTTTTCAAATCTAGTATGGTATTTTTGTTGGTTATTAAATCTCAATTTGATAATATTGCTTGTTGTACTTGTAAATAAATGAGTTACTGTTATGACTAGTGCAGTTGGTATCTGTTACCCACCAAGATGGCGTTTTGGTGTATGTTATGTATGGTGGCTACGCAGTAAATGGTCTTGAAAATGTAATCCTGACTCGTTATATCTTTCAAATACTACCCAACTCCAACAATTTTCCCAAATACAGCAGTCTGAAAAAGCCATCACTGGCCATTTTGAGTGGCTCTAAAGTTATGTTTCTAATAAAAATGTTGTACTTTTAAACTTATAATAGCAACAAACCCATAGTTTGAAATGTATGTTCTTGTTATACATTTACAAATTACAACTATAATAAAGGATAAGTAGTCTTGTCAAAACAAGAACATTGCAACACAATTCAGGGTAGGTAGAAATGCCCGTCAATACAACAAAATAACAGTGCTTGCTGTCGTTCATTGGAATGCAACTAAAGCTGAGCAAGTACCCATTTTGCCTACCCAAACTTCACAGACCTGTTCTGAAAATATTACAATGATAAACCAACAATAAACCAGACAGAGGCTGCGTTGAACCCAATCACGCTCACCTGACATATATTAATATGCCGACCACTCTAACACAATAAGGAAAAAAATTCAAGTGTAAAAACAGGTATGGATTTTTTTGTATGTGTGTGTATGTGTGTGCATGTGTGCGCGTGTGTGTGTGAGAGAGAGAGATAGATAGATTTGCTCAGATTGTTAGAGCTCTCTACCAATTTTGGTGGCTCCATCTCTTATACTTTCAAAATTTTGTTTTAAACTTTATGTAGCTCCCTTAATATTCATCATGCGATAGCATTGGTCAATGTAACCCCACCTTACTTTACACAAACAATCCCGTCCCTTATTTTGGCACATTAATTCTGGTCCACGCTGCATATATATATATATATAAAAGCTGTTATCCCACACACATGAATTAAAAAAAAACCTATTGTAACTGCTTTCTAACTTGCTAAATTCCTATTTTCACACAGAGTAGAACTACCAAAAAAGAATTCACCCTTTCGTATGAGTTGCAGGGCAATAAACCAAAAAATATGACATGCTCTTTCACCAAACATCATGTTGAATTAGAAATTTTCACTTCTGATTAATTTTGAGATTGTCATCTCACATGAGTTTTGCACACACAGTATTTTTCATTGTATAAAAGACACTTAAGAGTGCATGGTACTATATAATTCAGCGCTAAAAGCTTCAGTTCAGAATTGCAGGTTTCTCGAAGCCAATTTGCAAAAATCAAAACACAGCAATCCTAGACAACAGTTTTTGCCAACTTTCTAAGCAAATTTTTTTTTAGATTAACGTATTTCTGAAGAACAATCTCTGATGCAGAAACCTCGTACATTTAATTGCGGCACAAGAGATCACGCTTAACAAATTCATCATTCTGAGTCAGTCTTTGCTCATACAGTTGGCATATATAATTATCGATGATTGCTGTTTTGCAGTTTTTCTATACTGACTTTCAAAAAGGGTAGATCTCAATTGAGGTGGCAGTTTCCTTAAAACCTTGGATTTTGTTAAAATTGTATGTAAGTTTTACATAAATTATATAAAAAATACCAACAAAATTAAAGCACTATAGAATGCTTAGCAGTTATTTAAATGTCAAATTTGTTAGTTACCATATCATTTTTATAATGCCATGTGAGATTGTAATAAGTGATTGTTTATTGATTTCAATCTATCAGAAATTATGGACAACAGCAAGCACACCTTAACTTACAAAAATATATGATGTACTAAAGCATGTCATGACTGGCTCTGAATGTCAAAAATAATAGTAAAAATTATTCATGAGGAGATGAGAATAATTTCCTATATATCTAGGAAACTATCCCCATAAGCCTTTTTGAAGAAATTAACTGTGTAGCAAATATTGCAAATGATGCAACGTGGAAAGTTATTTTACATTGTACTGGCCTTTCCGCCCAGTCCTCATTCATAACAAGCTGTGAATGCATAAACATTGACTCTGCCTTCTCTCAGAAGATTGGTGAATTCGAATCTGTGAGCCGCCGTGTGTTGTCCTAATGAACTCGAGACGTTTTCCCCCCCCTCTCCACTCCCGACGTCAAGAATGTGTTTCGGCTACGCTCGGCCGTGGTCGGCCGCCTTCGTGCCTCCTCCCCTCCTTTCCCCTCCTCCCGGCCGTCTGCCGGGTGGAGAGTTGCATGAGCCGGGCCACTCGTCTCTACGCCTTCGTTCGATGCGTATGTCCGCTCGCCTCGAGGCCGTCATGGCACCAGAGCCACGTCTTTTTA
>PNEQ01000417.1:0-14586 GCA_003012365.1 Medauroidea extradentata
ATGTTTGACAGGATCATATTTGTTTCAAATCTTTAATTTTAGTGAAATATGATTGCAGTAAATTTAACATTGATAATTATGTTTGTATGCCATGTATTCTTGAAATTTGGTCTGTTTAGTATGTAAGTCACTACTTTTTTATGTGTTTTATCATAAAACTTTTATGACCTAGGGTTAAATCAAAATTGTTTTTGAATAATGTTTGTGGTTACAAATATGGTATGGGTAAATTAAATACTTAACATAACAACAGGCTACAAAATATTTGATTTAACTTGCATAAGCAACTTGCTGTAAAATTTTTTACTTTTACAGTATATTTTATTAGTTTACCATTTTACCTCAAGTTACTGTGTCCCGTTTGAAAGATTCATGTGAGTTTGAGAATTTTACATTTATTATTTTAATTAAAAACACTATTTTAAAGAATAATTAAAATGGGATCAGAACCGAAAACCGAGAACCGAATCAAGGAACCGGAATCGAGAATCGGAACCGGAAAATAGTGGAACCGTCCCATCACTACTTAGTAATGAAGATTTAATAGCAATAGCTGAGCATCTAGAACGTGCATACAATATCGAAGGTGAAGTCAGTGTCGTTCAGCCCAAACCTGTGACAAAACTCTTAGTGAGGCATATCAATTTTTGAGATGGGTTTTGAGGTACTGCAGCAAAACGACCCCGACATAGAGAGGAGTGCTACCGTAATCAGAAACGTGGAAAGTAGTTTAAATTGTTTTGTTACAAACTTTTGTACAACGAGGGTAAAAGGGCAGCAAAACAGAAAGCAATTGACTCGTTTTTCAAGAAAAAACCGAAAGTGGACGATGACAGCACTGCGGGACCTTCACACATGAAAGACTAACACTTAAGTGTAAATTTGTACAGCAAACATGCACTTTTCTAGGTCAAGAAACTAATTAAATTTTCTAACATGCACTCTTATGGCAATACCTTATTTGATTAGAGCTGTTTTGATTAGCACTCTACTTTCTTGAAACACATTACAGCGCTACTTCGAGGGGCTGGTGTATACATCACTACTTCACAAGGGTTCAAAGGTGCAATGTAGAAATAATAACCATCGACAATGTACAGTAAACCCTCATTTTATCGGACCTCCATTCAGCTGACTTCGTATTTAACGGACAAAATCTGGCGATACAAAATTATTCCACCATCAGGCCTACTTGTCACATGCAACACAAAACCAACCTGGTTATTGTGCTTTGGTGAGTGACATCAAGCACGCGAATGAAGGCCGTGTAAGATGGTGGACAGAGCTATTTTTAATCACGCATTGGTGTACGTGCCGTATCCGGGCAAGAACGATTGTCTAACTGAATTTTTTACGGAACTGTAAGAACAGTGCAAGACCTGCCTGGTTATTATGCTTTGGTGAGTGACATCTGGCGCGTGCACAGATAGCCGCGTAAGACGGTAAGCAGAGCTAGTCACTCATCACATCAGTGTTTCGACGTGTCAGACAAGAACAACTGTCGTGTCTACTTGGATTTTTCACGCAGTTGATGTACGTGCGCGATAAAGATTATGCGTTTATTTTTTTAAATGAAATGCAACAGGACATCATGCAAAAAATTTGAACTAATAGAAAAGTTAAGAGGCCGGTGTTTCGGTAGCAAAGTTGTGTAATGATTACAGTCTCAAGAAACAAACTAAGTCGGACATTCGTAAAGCAAAACTAGTTAAAGAGTTATGTGTTGAAATATGATGCTGAACGAAAAAAATTGGCACTCTTGGACCCAGGAAACAAGTGAAACTTGCTACTGCACCTTCACACGATGAGGCAGTGTATGTTCAACAACGCTTGTGTGGTGTAACGTGCGAGGTGTAGAGAGATAAAATCTGCTGCGGACAAACTAGCGCAACACACGCCTTTCTCACACTCAGCATTTCCGTCCCTTGCTCTTCAAAAACTCTCAAGGACGGTGGCTAGATTATTATTTCACAGACACGGTATACGATACTGTGTTGTGATGCAAACAGCGGTAGTTTAGATGGAAATTTTTTATTCCTTGAACCAACGAAGATAGGATGCACTGTGCTATCTTGTAACCAGTTAACATTAAATGTATATACAGTAAAATTCTGTTAAGAAGTACCAACTTAAGAAGTTTTCCCCTATAATAAGCTTGAATTATATTTACCACTTCCATTACTACAATAGTAAATTTACCCTTTTAAGAAGTTATTCCCTGTTAATAAGTTCGAATTTTTCAGTCCCTTCAGAAACTTCTTAACAGAGTTTTACTGTAGGTAATAACTGGTGTTTTAGAAAAGTTTATTAGTTTAAGAAAAATTTTTTAGCTTAAAGAAACCTGCAAATAAACATTCTAGAAATGTATGTATTTACTTTACTTTGTAGTTTCTAGGATCAAAACTACAATGTACAATGAAGACTTGGAGAGCAAATACAAGTCCCTTCTTGTATCAGTACTTAAATTGTATTTCCTACTCTTACCTTCCTCTTCTTTTGGACACCTTTCCTCCATTCTGCCAACAGTGTGAGACACTTCTCTGTGACAAAGAAGAATACCACTCCCAAAGCTGCCACCAAGCCTTTCCACATGTTAAGATCATGGTTACTGCTTGAATGGTCATGTGCATGGGAGTGGTCGTGAGATTCACCTCCCGTCATGGCCTGCACAGAATAAGAAACCCGGACACTCATCACAGGTGAGAACAATTAAATGTACATATTCATTGCTACTGACTGTTACTGAACATACATGAGGCAGTAGGTGAAGAAGGGCATCTCCACTCAATGTGCCAATGGCGAGCGCCACCAGGAACTGTAACATCTTCTGATAGAATGCTTTCTGCATGAATGGTATTACTATTACTCCCAACAAGCCACACAAGCTTATCGCAAGAATGCTGAGTGAAGAATACAACCACACTGGAACAGTAGAAATTACACTTGTGTTAACAAAAATCTTCCAATAAATTCATGTAAGTACTTTGATTTTTCGTAAATGTACTCAGCAAGAAAGCTATGAATTTGTATCAATTTTGTATACACATCAATTAATAAACACGGCAAAATATATAAAATAAAATATGTAGCAAGAATTTGCTATAATAATATAATGGCAGCTCCAGTTTAATTTAGTGCACAGCAATTGGAACGCGACTATAAAAGACCGGAAGCATGATGGCATTAAAATGAATTAACAACGCTAGTACAATTGCCTAAAAGCCAAAAGAACAGTATTACTAGCTTTCACTGCACTAGCAATTAAAGATTGGCACAGTAACTAGAAAAATCCTAAACACACACTGTTTTCTGCCCGATTCTGCATGGTGTGACCAGCACACCAGATACGCCACTGAGCCTACAGTATTGTGCTGCAAGACCTTGCTAACAGAGCGGCATTAAACTTGCAGGTGTAGTATACCAGCCGAAAGTGAAGCAGCTCTTCAATAAAGAAAAAAGGCATGATAGCGTGTGAAAATAAGACTATACCTCTGTCATACTAACTCATTAGCCAGGAACAAAACACAATGACAATCTTCCATATTCACCTGTGAACCCAAAACCCTCAATAGAGGTAGCAGTACAGTACAACTAGAACCAACAGAACGAAAATATGTATTTTCAAACACTTTTGCACAAACTAAAGCCATGGTTACACGGCGGCCTGAAGTAGATAATCGAAACAGGTTTAGTCAGCCATCTTTAAACACGTTCAGTGTATAGCTGCCAAAGTGAACATGTTCGCATGGTTACACAGTACTCGATTGTAGCAGTCAAAATCAATTGTGTTTTGTTACGACACTATATTGTTTTTAGGTTGTTTGGTTTTACCATTTAACCTATGTACAAAAGGTAAACAGAGGAAAGTACATATTTTATATGAAAATATTTTTAATTATACGTAGCCAACAAAACATTAATAACTTAATTTCCGCTGCTGCAACATAACACGGGGTTGTCAGCCATCTTGAGCGCAATGCTTGTTGACTAACGAGCCAATCGCAGCAAGGCATACATTGTTGTTTAGGTAAAGAACCTTTACAATCTGTTCAGTTTAAATAGGAAGCAGCAAAAAATGAACTACTTCAGACACTGTGTGACCACACGTACGGCTGAGCAAGTTTAATTTAAAACTAGTTCCGAGGCCCGTGTAACCGCGGCCTAAGACTAACGTCTATGTATATTCCCTGAGGAGATACAGGACTCAATTTACATTATTTATACATGTAAAACTACTACAAAAACCAACTATCTGTGAGCACACAACGCAAACCATGTGCAACAAAAATTTTTTACACAAAATTAGTGCTCCCAAAATAGTGCGATAAATTACTGCCATACTACAACAGCAAACTTTTCAGCCAAAATGTTTGAATACAGCAACATATAATTATTAACAGTTTCTAAAAAATACAAATATTTTTAAAATGTAATATGAATAAACTAACTTTCATAAAAATAAATTTATCACTAGCATTCAGTCTTGCTTCCATGTATTCACGTTTCCCGTTGCACAACTTGCCAATTGATAAAGTCTTCAGCCACCTGTTTCCGTGCAAGCCAAGGAAAGAGAGGGAAAGTAGAGAAGGAATACGGCGACACAATTTACTTTTGGGAGAACTGTGGAGTCGGGTTCCAGCATGGCAAAAAAAATATGACTACAGTATCACTAAGTAAAAGTAGTTAGAAACTGAAATGGTGGAAGAGAAGGAAAAAAAAAAAAGTAATCCGGCAGCCTGCTTTAACTGTCTATGTTTTCCTTTTAAGTCTTACGTATTCATGGAAAACTTATCTATTGAAAAACTGTCGCTTAACACGAATAAGCATTTAAAAATTCCCAGTGCACAAAAAATTCCTAGCTAGTTCCAGGTTACCAGGTTATCTATTTATATTCTGGCTATTTCCCGTATTCCCGGTTGGGTGGCCACCCTGAGTCACTTTATAAAAAAACACCTTTAAGTTGTAAAACAAATCTATTTACTTGAGAAATAAAATATTCTTCACAGAATGTTCAAAATATTTGTGTGCATTAATCATTATTCAATGCTAAGGGGTGGTACTTGGCCACACACGGTACCATAAAACCGGGTGAATAGGAACTAAAGTTTACAACCAAATATTTCAAAGAAAACCTTTTAGAGAAACGGTTGTTATATTTGCACGTAAAAACTGCTTACAAACTATAGTGTCATTAAAACAAACATGTTTTACTGACGAGTTGTTGGCGAAAAATGGGTTTGAAATTTAGTTCCTATTCACCCCGTTGTTCCTATTGACCCATTTTACGGTACCTTTAGTTTTACGGACTCATTTTTTGGTAATAATGTGGTTTCATGTTGTAAAGAATAAATAGTAGATCCTTACAATTTTTTTAAAAATCGAGACCATTGGTTCATAGTCTTAGGTACGATTTCTAGCCAAATTCCCTAAAAGTTAGTTATAGTATAGTTATAAAAAATATAAAAGAGTCACATTTACCTTTTGAAGCTGTCAAAGTATTCGCAAAGATATGATTATCAATAAAATTGTAACTAAAATGTAACACCTATATTTATGAAAAATTACATACTGCACAGTTATACATTAATTAAAAATATTTATTAAATCACTTCCTATATATAAATACACATACACAAAACTGCTTCTGATCAACTGAATGCACAATCTGAGATCCTACAGAGCCCAACCCAACTTGAACCGACTCTGTAGCACTATTCCTTCCCGTATTAGTTACAACCAAATCAAAGAAATTCTCACTCTGTAATAATACCAACTATATCTCCTAAAATTAATAACATAGATCTTCCACACTCTTCTTTACAAACATTTGCCTAATTCACTACATTAAATAATCTGTATACTGTGGCCCGGAGGCACATTGCAAAACACACACACACAAACGTAACACACATGATTTCAAATTTCACAACAGTGTCCCAATTCCCAAATGCTATTAACATGCTCAAAACTATACCTGACTTTATATCAGTCACCACAGCCATTTTCTCCATTTCTGTATGATCATGGTGAAATGGTACATCTATGCAACCAGCCAATTTCTCTCTACTGGTAGCTGCCACAATGTGATACAGCAAGCTGGGACAGAGCAATGAGAGGCCTGATTGAGACAATAAGTCTGCAGACGCTCCTTGGCTATGATGAGCGGAGTCCGAGAACGATGAGAACAAATCATGACTATTCAGACACTGCAACACAACAGTAACATTTCTGTGGAGAACAAGTTCACTATAGTTCACAATGTTCCCTAACGTGACATTATCCTCCAACCAACAAATTAACATGCAAAGTGTTTCAGTAACAAGTGACCAAATTATGCCAGGAGATTGCCAATGTGAAGCGAAGAGATTTGATATGCGACACTGACTATCACTCACAAATATTTAGGATTCTAAAAGCCCTTAAAATTAATCCTAAAAAGCATATATTGTGGGAGATTATGAAAAGTTTTTATGCTACAGGTAAGTTAAGTAAAATAAGTAAACAAGCTGTGATAAAATGAAGTTAGTTCTGGTGCATCATACTCACCCCCATCAAGTGAAAAATAGCATTTGCACGCTGTTGTTGCATACAATGTGGTTATCAGTGTCATAATTAGACAGACAAATAACACCCATGGCAACTCTCGAGGACACAACAGTTTTAGTGTAAAATGCACCCAAATGTTAAAGTTGTAGCTACTATGGTCTGACAGCACCTTCTAGCACCTGGAGGTAAACACATGTAATTATCATACTCCTTTAAGGGTGTCTACAGCCGTGTATATTTGAAATGAACCATCAACTATATTCTTTTCATGTCAGCAATATCATGGTACAGTTTGATCACATATTTCTTAAAAAGGTTGGAAAACAGTTAAGAATATTACTGAAAAATTATCGAAAAGTGCAAATAACCTGTGCATAGCAGTAGAGACCTATAGTACTAATTAGCAAATATAAATGTAACATCTATAGGTCACAAGCTATCTGTGAATATACCAAAATACTTTATGTATCGTACAAACCACATGACTAAATAAAATTACAGCAAACCAATGTTCTTACGTAACAAATAGATTTCCATCTCCATTATTTGCAATCAAAAGACAAGATTAATGGAAGCACAAATACAACTTAGAAGACATACCTGTAATTTTAAGGAACTATTGGAAGACCTAGACTCTACCTCTGATGACGCAGCCACAATACTCACTCTTGCATTTGGTACAGTTGCTGCAAACATAAAAAAAAAAAAATATGAACCATAGCTAAGTTACATACATATACATACAGGTAGATGTGTAATCCTGGTCTACAATTCAAATGAACATTTACTGACAGCCCCAATTACAAATATATTAAAGCATTTGCACACATCTGAATACATGTATTAAGTAACTGCAAAGAATAGAATTTACTTATAAACTCTATAAATATATTTGACAACCTGTGTTGTGTGTACCTTGGGTAAAGTGAAAATTTACATTGTCTGTACAGTTTACTAGCCAAACAATTTTATTTATTTGCAGGCTTCATGTTTATTTCTGCACCCTTTGATAGCCAAAATAAAGTTACCAAACAATCACAGCAATTTTATCATTTTACACACTTGCACAAATACACTAGGGCATAGATCCAGGCCATCCTAAACACAGTGGCACATAAAATGTTCCTCCTCAATTCCACCTCTCCTGCGCTATGTACCCCCTCCCTGCAACCCGTCAGTCTGCTTATTGCCTTGGCGTCATCCACCATCCACCACTTCGGTCGCCAGTCGTCACATACAACTTTCAATCTGGTGAAGATTTTCACCATTATTTACAGCTAAAATGTTTGTATACACGCACTTTGTACAAACCATTACAAACACAAATGCACTTTGTACTTTGCTAAGGCATGTCAAAAGTGGCCAACCTTGCAAAGAACACTAACGCAGGAAAGAAGCCGGTAATGGCACACATCAGTAAATTTCGTATATATATATTAAAAAAATATTTTTTACAATTATCTGTATATGCACTAAATGTAGTTTACGTACGAGGCAAACTTTTTTGACGGAATGATTTTTTAAGACAGTTGCCAGCGCAAGATAACTGCACTGAATCCAATGTGTGAGCCCTCCCCCCCCCCTCCAATGTTGTCGGGCAGGGGTAGAGCCCACCCAATGTATTCGTACAAATGAATTACAACTGTTAATTTAATCCACTTTTCAAGTTTCTACCGTACTTTCAAAACATAATGTGCACTAGAAATACTATTTCACACTCTCCAACATGGCTAAAAATGGCCTTTTCGCACAGCTGTATCACATCTACCGATCAGATTCATATGAAACAACGATAGCAAGCTGCAATGAACATTTGTTACATAATTTCCAGCAATAAAATAATAAGGTCACCACTTAAAGTTCCATAGTTCCAGTGGTATGACGGAAACACTGCGCTCCAATTAAGCGTGTTGCACATAGAAGTGATGTGACACTTCTAAGCACGCAGGTCAAACAGCTATAGGCAGGTGGTGCTCATACTTGTACCACACGCAGCACAGCTTGTCTGCCAGGGCTGACTATTTTGGCAGTGTAATATGAGATTTCCTTATCTTGCACATCTAAATTTACACATAGACAATTTCAGGTGGCAGTACTATGATGGTGAGTCTGTTATGAGTAGCAGATTTTAAAGAACTGCACAAATTAATTGCAGACTTACAGCCAAAGGCGAATTATGTACATACATAGTGCTGCTCATAGTCTGAACTTATCAGTTGAAGACAGTCTACGTCACCTGCCCTGTATGAGAGACATTATGAATTTAGCCAAAGACTTGATAAACACAGTTATAGAATCCCCTAAAAGATTACAACTCTTCAGAAATATCAGTGCAGACGACAAAATTGGCCTTCGCCCAATTTGCCCTACTCGATGGACGATGAGAGCTTCCAGCATTCTATAGGTCTTGAAAAACTATGAAAGTCTATTCAAGTTTTTTGAAACATTTTCAGAAGAAAATACTACTGAGGCAGCCTCAAAGTGTGCTGGATACCTTGCAACACTGCAGCACTTCAAGACATTTTTCTTCCTGTCCCTGTTATATCATGAGTCCAGTCGAAGAGGTAAATATTAAGATACAGTGTCCACACATTAGTGTAACTGAAGTAGAATCAATGCAAAAAATATCTCATTTACATCCTGAAAGATAAGCATGAGGGTTTCTAGTAATTTTGGAAGAAATGCTTAGAAGAAAAACCCAGCTTTGCTGAAGAGCCAGAACTGCCAAGACAATGCCGCATTCCAAAGAGACTTGAGAATTCTGCTGCTGCACCTCACAAGAGAAAGAATGCACATATGCTGTGAACAACATAAAGCTAGAGCAGACGCGAAAGTTCTTTTGTCACGATTTAGGTATCGACATACTCGTTTTACACCTATCCATGCTTGGCGATACCACCAAACGGAAGCATGTAGCCATGAACTCAATGTGTGACACACAGAAGATGTTCTTGGAAGACCCCACTGTTCAAGACCTCCTGCCTGAAGTCAACAATTGTATGAAACTCCTACGTACGGTTCCTGTGACAGCCGCTACAACTGTAAGGTCATTCAGCGCCCTTCGCCGCCTGAAGACATACTTACGGTCAACGATGGGGCAAAAGAGACTAAACAACATAGCAGTACTTAATGCACATCAGGCTGTGCTAGACAACTTGGATCTCAGACCGCTTGTAAATGAATCCATAAGAAGCAACTCAGTGCGTAGAAAAACTTTCACATTATTCTGAATTCTGACACACTTTTGTTGAGTATGTTGTTAGAATTTTCACTAATTATTTTGTGCGAGATTGTTTAATTTATTGAATATTACATTTTACTATGGAATTTAACTAAATGAAACTGTCAAGATATTCTGTGAATATATTTATATATTATATATGATAAAGGCCCCATAATTTTATTTTTGAAAGTGTCAAATTGTGTGATTTAAATGCTTCAAATACAAGTTTTAAAAAGTTTCATAAATCTCATGCAAACATTGAGAATCTCTCGTTTTAATATTGTATATTAATATTTTGTGTGATAAGGGCACCTTAATTTTATTTTTACGAAAGTGTCAAGATATTGTGTGATTTAAATTTTTAGTTGCAAGTTCAAAAAGGTTTCATAAATTTCTTGCGTACAGGGAGAAAACTTTTGTTTTGGTACAGATTTAAATATATTATGTGATAGAAGCCCCATCATTTTATTTTTGTAAAACATAATGAAGATATGTAATTTTTATATTTCAGTTGCATTTTAAAAATGTTTCATAAATTTCTTGCAAATGGGGACTTTTGTTTTGATATTGTACTTTAATATTTCATTTGATAAATACACCTTGATTAAATTTTTTCGAAAGTGTCAAGATTTTGTGTGTTTTGAACGTTCAAGCTTCAAGTTTTAAAATGTTTCATTAACCTATTGCTAACAGGGAGAAAACTTTTATTTTGGTATTGTATTTTAATATTTTTTATAAGGTCCCTTAAATTCAGTTTTTCAAAATTCAAGATACTGGGTGATGTGAATGTTTTAGCTGGAAGTTAAAAAATTTTTCATAAATTTCTTGCAACTAGGGAGAACAACTTTGTTTTAGCAGTACAGTAAATGTTTAAAAAAATTCCGGGCAGAATGACCCCTGTACCCCTTCAGCTTCTAAGCCCCCCAATAAGTTTCAAAAGTCGGAGCCGCTTACTATTTTTATTTTAAGGCCTGTGAAATGTATTTATAAATTATTGCTGTAACAATGTCGTGGCATTAAAAATCTGTTCGCTCACTTGAAGAATGCAGTGAAATAATAAAGGAGGCAGATAAATGTCCCGATGGAAAGCATGCTGACATCGCCAAATGTCTCGGATTGCCACTTTTGACATTAAACTAGATCGTTTGTAATACAAATGAGCTACGACCATATTCAATACACACATATTTGAAGTGCAAATTTCATATGATGGACATAATAAAAATAATTTTTGAGGTTGTATATATATTTTTTTAAGTGGGGGTGGGGGGTTGTGTGTTTCTCGCATGTTTCGTTTTCTCGCATGCATCGTTTTTTCTCATTGGTCCCTTGAAAAACGATGGATAGAGGTTACACTGTAGTTGAAAGGTATCTTGTTGAAAGGTATCTTGCACCCACCTTTACCAAGCTTGTACGGCATCATAGTTATTTCCAAATATTCATTTATTAATGTAAAATATATATACATATAAATATATTTGTGCAACTAGCAAGCTACCTGTGCACACAACACACATTACACAATGCCAAATATGTGGCTTAATTTGGAACTACAGTATACTTACTTCACTTGTATTGTTTCCACAGTGAACTTACCATTATTCCTGTCACCACTGGCAGAGTTCGCTGCTCCTACCTCTTCCACTTGCTCAGTCCTGCTTACACCATTATCTACTGCAAGATGCTTAAGTCCCATACTCCTCAACAGATTTTCAAAACCTTCTAGAGTCATTGTTTCACCATCACCAAATTTTTCAAACACTTTCTTGATGAAATAAGATTCACCAGAGTCCACATCCGCTGGAAGTTGCACTTCTCGACGAATTCGGCTGGAAACCTTCGTCAGCATTCCAGTAGCTGGAGGTTTTAATGCATGGAAGTCTTTCGAGTTCTGTTTGTGCACCACACTAGTACTGTGTAATGAACACTGAGAATGGCTGGTGCACAAGACACAAAACACGCACACCGTCATCAGGTGATGTCCCATCATCGTGCAACGAGTCTAGAAAAAAGAAAAATTTTCATCAGACAAATAAAACCTACACAACACAATCTCTTTATTCAGAAAGTAGACAATTTTTTTTTAAAACTAGGTCTCGTACCCTTTAGGAACTCTTCAAGTAAGAGTGGGACTGAACACTTAAGTAAGCAAATTAATATATTTTGTGTATATACATTTATGTTCCAACTAATTTAACAAGAATTAAGAAGGAACTTTCATAATACATAGTTATAACAACATACACATAAAAAGGATGTTTTTGTGATTTAAATACCTATTTTCATCAATGTGCCCAAACAGCTGAAGAAACAATTAGGTATTGGGGTGTGTTGGTGTTCGTTTTGTTATCCCATTCAAAATGCTTAGCGCGTAGTAACAGCCATAAAGCAACTGAACACACGCTAATATTGAAAAAAAAAAAAAAAATAATAATAAGTTCTATATAGGTTTTTAAGAATAATATTTAATAGACTACCAAGTTTTGAGACCTAAAATTCATTTTATAATATTGTTCTCAAGCTCAGAATTAAATTACTTAAATTGTGTTAAAAATTACAAATATTACCTACACAGACATCTAGAGAACTAAGGACACAGCAAATGAGGCAGATTGAAAGCATTTTAAGTAAAACAAATAAGGTACATATTTTAGTTTTTTCCAGGCTTATACATACAATTTCTTCAGTTGTGTTACCTGAAATTTAAAAAACAATTCTCACATGCTGCAGGACACTTAATTTATATCCGAAACCAAGTTTGGAAAAGGTGGGGCATAATACGTAATCTGAAGGAAACAACTGCCTTGTATGGCAAGAATGAACACATTCACAGAATAAATAAGTAAAACAGCAGCGACAAGGAAAGCTCTTTCATTGTTATTGTACCAGCTCTCTAGACGTACAGAAATATAAACAATGCCACGTGGATTACAGACATTGGTTTATGTAACCACTTGTAGTGCTTGCAGTAGTGTAATTAGTTTGTATATTAATTTATATTTTAAAATGGGAAACATGATGATTTGAGGCTCGACATCAGATAATGACTAACTCTATTATAAGCGACATAATGGTGCTTTTTAACCATTGTTATTGTACGAGTTTTCAGGGAGTACAGGAAAGTAAACAAAGCCATATGGAATTTGAGACATTTAGCATTTAAACAACCGCTAATATTTCAAGAAATTCTGTAATTTGTTTGTATCTCAGTTATATATTTATAAATGGTACATATTACGTTACTTACATGTCAATTTCCTTCAAGGTTATATAATGAGTCTTACTAAACCGCCGTCTAACTAAACTTCTATGAGCTCCAACACCATGACATTCCAAAGATAAAACCAAATTGATAAAAAACACATCTTGTTGCTTCTGTTAACTACTTATTTATTCTGTGACAAAGTCTTAAATAATTTTATGTGCTAATTACAATCAGATAAAAACTAGGACTGTTTGTTATGTTCTGCATAAGGGAATTTTGTACATGGTATACAGAAATATTGTTAAAACTGCATAAATATGTTGCCTAGTGGAGTCATCACAGTAGTTACATGCTTGAAGTTAGGTGTTCTGACAAAACTGGAAGCTGCAATTGCATTCAGAACGCGTGTTTTTTTGTGTCAATGAAGAAGAGAATGAAAATGAAAGCTTTACTTAATGAATTGAGATACTGTATTTTTATTACTGATTTGATGTATCAGTAGGAGCCTAGAATGTAACACTGTTTTGTAACAAATTCCACTTTTGTGGGAAAATTATTTTATAGTTATTTTACGATTGACAACAGAAAACTATTTTCAATTTGACTTCATATACAGTACCTCAAGACATTGCTGGTATTTAGCACTTTAATTACCATAGTAAAGTACTATATAACTTAATGGACACTATTTTTAGTTGCTGTAAAAAACTTTCCAACAAGCTTAATAAAAAGAAATTACAGTAGACTCCCCTTTATCTGTGTATGGATTATCCTATTTGTGGATTATCCGCGCAAAAATTTTTCACTTTAAACACTTTTAAAAAATTTTAAAATTTACAAATACATTCTGTGTTTACTCAAACAATGTTCCCCAACGTGTTATGCCCACAACTGTATATTGAAAGGCTTGAAGATTTGATTTAAGTTTTTTTTCAGCAGGTGAAACAATTAGATCTGCGTATGAATGGATTAACGAGATATTCACATTGATAAATAAGATATTCATGATTTTTTTATTTGTGGTAAAAGTGGATTATCCGTAATTTTGGATTATCCGAGGTATCGGCCCCCTCCATTAGCACGGATAATCGGAAGTTGACGGTAATTCTAAAAATTTGAAATGTATACATTCCTTAAAGAAATTAAAATATGTTGATAAATTAAATGTGCACTGTACCACAACTTTAAAAATAAAGTATATCATGCACCAATCTCCTTAAATCAGAAAATTTTTAGAGATTAAGAAGAAAACCATTTGGGATGAAGATACACTACAATGTATCGAACTCATCACCTCTATTAAGGCTTGAGGTGGTTCACAATAAAGTGAGCACTTTTGACAACCGCTGAATAAAAGAATATTATTTATATTATAAACCATAGAGGTTCGCTTTCTAAGTACAGTATGCATTTGAAATATACAGGGTGTATATTAATTCATGATACATCGCTTGAGGGCAGGTAGTACGAGCCAAAACAAGCACTTTTTAACTATAAACCCGTAGGCGGAAATGTACCGTCTTCGTAGGGGAGCGCAATGAAAACTCAGCTTAGGCAACCCCGCCGCACACCACCTGCTGACACGCTGTAGAGTGGAGTGTGCGCAGCAAGG
>PNEQ01000417.1:15586-51201 GCA_003012365.1 Medauroidea extradentata
CAAAATTAATCATTTTCTTAAAATTTAAAAAATTCATAACTCAGAAACTAACAGTCCAAAAAAATTGTAACTCGGCCAATTTCATCTTTGCGATAGGTCCTACATATTTACAAAATCTAAAACCTTGATTTTAATTTTTTAATTGGTTGATTTGACATGGAATGTCCCGCACTGACCCCCCCCCCCCCCCCCCCCCTACGATGACACTGCTACTCTGTCCCCCACGGTGAGGCCTAGAGTATACCCAGTTTCCTAGCTTCATTCCGCAACTGGCTCTATGTCATCACTTACACCTGCTCCTACTGGATATTTGCTATCTGCCAAAAATGACTTTCTGATTTGGTCTACATGTACCACTCTTACACCTCTTCTATTATTGCCCCCACGACACCAAATAAGTTAACGGGCTTAAGATCTTCAATATTCTACTCAGAACCCACTTACATACTTTGTCATTTATTGCTTGGACCAGGATTTTATCACCCTTCTGAAATGATGGGATATTATTTCTCGTCCGCCCTTTAGGGGTATCAAAGTGTGGCTGTTTCCAGCTACTAACATGGCTAATTTTGTAATTTTGTTCGAGTTTTTTTTAAATGTAACCTCAGCTGGACTTTTTCCTGTCACTGTTTCTATACACAAACAAGAAATTCCTCTAACAGATGCAGCATAGGCACATGGCTGTTTGTGTGTGTACCACTAATAACTTGTTTCTTCAACAACTGTTTTACTATTTGCACCGCCTCTATTCTGCTAATTCATTGGACTGGGGCTGGTATGGTGGGCTCTTCAGCACCTTTACCCCATTTGCTGCACAAAATGTGATAAATTCTGTGGAGTTGAAAGGTGGGCCATTATCCGAAACTAACGTAGTTGGAATCCCAAAAATTGCAAAACGTGAACGCCAACTTCTCAATTACCTTGGTTGTTTATGTAGTACTCATTATCCACGCACTTACACACTTATAAAATTGATTACATAACACCAATATTTTTGCACCGTCTTGGTCCAAAAAATCTACATGGTCATGTTCCCATACTTCCTGTGTTTGGGGCCAGGTCAATGTAGGCACCTCTTTCCGCAGATTCTGTATGCATTAGCAGGTCTCGCATGACTACACCTTACTGTGTATGTCTATCTATTTGTGGCCACCAGCAGACCATACTGCATGCCAACATCTTCATTCTAACTATCTCTGGATTCTGGTCAAGCAGTATGTATATTACCTGTGTCTGGAGGCATCTAGGTATAACAATTCTATTTCCCTGCATGAGGTACTAGTTGCAAGATAAGCTCAAACCTTCTATGGAAGTAGCATGTTACACTAGGATCTAATATAAGATTTGGCCATCCCTGTTTCTTCAATTCCATGACCTTACAACCATGTCCTGATGCTGTGCCTTCCTAACTTCATTCACTGTAAGGGGCAAATTGGAAATGTTGGTAAATGTAAAAATGCCATTTGCGATGCTCTAAGGCAACCTAGACAAGGCATCAACATTAGCTAACAATGACCCTGGCCTATATTCTACTTTATAATAATATGCAGCCAGGATCACTGCCTAGCTTTGCAGGAACCAAAGTAGGGATGGCCCAATTGTGTCTCAAAAACCTGTGCAGGGGTTGGTGGTCAGTCATCAGTATAAATTTATGCTCTTATAGATATTTGTGAAACTGCTTAGCTGATTGCTAGGACTTCCCTGTCAAACTGTGAATAATTCTGTTCTCCCTTTGAAAGTGTACTGGATGCACAAAGCACTGGTCTGTCAACTCCTCCCAACTTTGTAGCTTAACACTGCTCCGACATCATATGGTGATGCATCACAGGCCACTATTATGGGCAGTGTAGGATCAAAATGCACTGACAAGACCTCAGATGTCAACATTTTCTTAGCCCCCTCAAAACCTTTATGACTGCTCATCCCAGCACCATACGGTACCCAATTTTGTCAGGTTTTCCAGCAGTTTTGCTTTACTTGAACTGGGTTACATTCCGGGATACTGCTGAATTTGCAATAGCCTGGATTTTCTCTTCTGTGAGTGACTCCCAATCTGTCTATTCTACATCCTAAGTACTCTACTGATTCAAAAAAAATTTATGTTTATCTACGTTAACCTTAATGTTATACTCGTTTAGCCTTTTCAATACTCTTTATTGATTTACCCTTGCAAACCTTCGCTGAATTTCCTATTATTAACACAACATAGCACATCACCTCTGGTAACCCTTGCAAGTTCCTATCCACTACCGACTGGAATATGGTGGGGACGCTCGTAATGCCACTGGGCAGCCTTGTCCACTGGAATAGCCCAAGGTGGGTATTGATTGTCAGGTAGGGCCTAGATTCCTCTCCAGCTGCCAGTACGCATTTTTGAGCTCAAAAACTGCAAAAACTTTTATCCCAAGTAGCCCAGCAAAAACATCAAGTCTGTGAAGCTGGCAATATCTACATTTACATCTTGTTCAATGACACAAAGCAACACACATTCTCAAATCTCCCTGCTATTTTAACACCAGCACAATTGGACTAGCTCATTCACTGTGTCCTATAGGGATGATTTTACCAAAGTTCTGTAACTTGTGTAAATGATCATCCACCTGCCCCTTTAGTGCATAAGACATATAGTAGACCTTATGAAAGACTGGTATCCCCTCTTTAACCTGCAAGTTTGCCTTAAACTTAATTATACATTCATTATTTCTCGTATCAAATACCTTTGGAAACTATTCACGAATCTCCTGTTGTCCGAAAGTACCATAAACATTCACACTTTCTATAACCCTGAGTCCTTTCTGCTAGCTCTCTGCATATCAACACTTTACCAACATAACTTTGTGAACCCACACTAAGTGTTTCTCTCCAATTAGCCTACGTAGGATGACGTCCAACCAGTGGAGTACCAAGGGTTTTTGGTACCTGGGACAGGCTTTGCTGTAACACGCCCTTCCTGATTTTGAGTGCATCTTGTCCACTCGTGTAAAATAATGGTACCAATATTTTCAAAATATGAACAGTTAAAGAGTGATTATACCTACACATCCATAACAAAATGCATATTTTCATCAACGTTATTTACCATTATGTTTGTTTTCCTCATGTATACGATTCAATAACCAGTTTTGTAAAAAATACGTACATTACAACTATAGATAACTGAAATATGTCATGCCATTTTTATATGAGAGGGAGTCATGGGCATCGACTTGGTCAGTGTCAGAAGGGGACAAAAATGTAGGTCACTGTTTTTAGTATTAAAGCAGGGGATCCAGGGGTCCTCTCCTGGGAAAATTTTGATTTCAAGGTGCAAAATGATGCAATTTAAGCAGTTTTCGTATCTAAACATTGAATATACTACTGATAGAAATATTAAAATTTTTTAAAGATAAAGTGTACTTCCACAAATACAATTCAAGGGAGGGGGCAGATTAAAACCCCTATTACCCCCCTTTCCACTAATCCAAAGCTACATCCCAGATTAAACACACAACTGACGTCCTCTGAAGATTTGTCTGAATGATTACAATGCAAGCGAAGCACAAAATATTAACTTAACAGCAATGTATCTTTTACTCCCATTGTAGCACATATTCAAATAAACAAATATAAAGGACTTGACAATCAGTTATTTTCGAATTTAAAAAATATTTCAGAAAATAAATCATATTCATCAAAACATATTTAATTTTTTTTATTTAAATAATTATGTTTTCAGGTAACTTAATATATACAGCACTTGTGAGTGAAACTGTTTGGAAATTATACGTCAATCTTTTCAAGCTAATGAGTTAACTTATCCTGAAATCAATTATGTTCACAAAATTCATTAATTGTAAAATTGAAGTTACATGTATGGTATGTTACTTATATGTAATGTTATTTCAGTGTTACGCAATAGAATTTGTGAGTTTTTAATATTTCTTTAAATTCCAACAATTGTAAACAAAAAATTCTTTCTAGAAACTGGCAAGTTAGTGAACAATACCTTTAATTTCCAGCTATTTAATTAATCGAAACATCACCAGAGTAATGCACTTAAAGCTATTAACCATATACTGTGTGCAAAAAAAAATGCATATTAAAAATTCACACATTTTCTCTAACGGTCATTACCATTTTAACACAGTTCTCAAATTCAACTCGTCGTAACACACAAACTAATCAATGAAATACTTTGACAAAAAATTGTGATAGTACTTTACTCTTTAATGGTCATGCTTAAGTAAATACAATAATGAAATGTGGATTATCTTTTCTAAACAAAAATATTCAGGCAATTTACAGCAAATTTTCAAAGAAATCTGCAGTGCAATTTTGACAAAGTGATGACATTTGTTGTTTCAAGGGATTAGTTAGGGCAATGTAGAAAGTTTTGACAAAAATATTAAGCACGCAAACAAAAATTTTTTGTTTGTAAGAATGACTGGTATTAATTACAGACTGTGCAAAAACCATGACCAAAAGAGGCACATGTTACTCTCGTCTAGAGTAAGTTTATTTATTACCAAGGAAAGCTTGCCCCCCTCCATGCCCACCACACTGTCGACACCCATGGAAGAAGTTTTCCTACATACATAAACAGAAAATAATATTTAGGAATTAGGGCCTAATTATTATTGTAGAGTGTGTCTGGAAGGGGGCCACGATGGTAGAGGGGTCAGACCACATGCCTCTCACCTAGGCGATTTGGGCTCAATCCCCAGTGATTTCAGCCCTGATTTTTTGCATGTGGGAAATGGGGTGGACGTTGCCGTTGGCCGCCAGGATTTGTCAGGGAACTCCAGTTTCCCCCGCTTCTCTCATTCCGTTTGCTGCTCCACACTCACCTCACCCTATCAATTCCTCGGGTCGGACGGTCAGTCACACGGGTTGCGAACTCGGGTCGGACAGTCAGTCACACGGGTTGCGAATACGGAGGGATTACTGGATTACTGTATGTCGTACGGTTATTGATAGTTTAATTACGAGCAATTACATTTTTTTTTAATAGTGCGTGCCAAACTTGCAGTTTGAAGACTAAATTATTTTCTGTAACGCGAATGATTCTGTGATGTTTGGGTGAAGTGGAATAAGACGAAAAATTGTGTTTAAGTAAGTATTTAAAGAAAGTTTGAAGGCATAATGAGCATAACATATACTTAAGTACACCTTTAATTGTTTCCCTTGCCTTAACCATTAGAATTATATCTTTTAACTCAGACGTGGAAAATAACATGTAGGCCTATAATGTGAACACATACTTCACTCTATTTCCTCGTAGAGGTTCACCACATTAACCAAATATCACAGAATAGTGATAGAGAACTGACTTGCTAATAAAGTGCAACACTTATCTTCACATGTCTCAGTACTGTACTATTAATAAATATATTAAAAATTTAAAAAGCACTATTTTTCCTTAAAAGTTCCTAACATTTTCTAAATTAAATTCGCTATGAAGTATTTTTTACATATGTCGAAATATGTCCCAGTCCGATTACTTATTTATATCTAACTGGCAAATTTAATCACCCTCTTACTACAGCTTTACTCTGAAAATGTGTTGCTAACAGTGATTGGTGTAAGTTTATTAATTTCTGGAATAAAATTAATTCAAACACGTAAGTCATAGTTTTTTTTCAACAAACTTCAAAACATTTTCAAAGTGGCGACTCTATAAATTAATGCAAGAAATGTAAGTGCTGCAATTTGAAAATGCTTTTTGGTATGTTAAAGATAACTCATTTAAAAGTATTTGCTAATGAATGGTTTCTCGAAAGTTGTAATCTGAGGCGTAAATGACATTGTAAAACAGACTGTAAACCAATGAGATAGCTTGGTTGAAAAAAATTCAATACAGCTCATTAGATACAGGCTCCTTAACCAGGTTGTTTGGGATTCAACCATTGTTATTGTACAGTTCTACAATGGCGGGAAAGGCCGCTAGGCTACTAATTACAATTAAACAGAAAGAGTTGTGCACAAGTACTCACAGGATGGTACTTGCAGATAGAAACACACACACATAGGACGAACACATTTCTCCGTCGACAGTGTGCCTCCTCTCACCTGATGAAGCAGATGTAGTCTGCGAAACGTTATGACCGCGCATGCGCAGAGAAATGTGTTCGTCCTATGTTTGTGTGATTCTTTCTGTTTTAATTACTGTACAGTCCTGTTACAGTTAAGGGATGACCCATTCTGAAAAGTAACAAAAGCATATTTGGGTAATATTATTTTACTGGCTTTGAAATGGTAGCGGTTTAGATCAGACCAAAGATTCCTTAATTGAACTTCATTTAATTTTTACTGTATTTTCCATCCCCCTTCATTTTAGAAACAAAATTTTCTTCCTAAAACTTTACGGAAAAGCAGTACCCAGTTCATGATTAACTTGATATATTCACTTGACCAAGGTTGCTGCATGTAAGCGATATTTCATGTATAGTACCTAACGGTTTGGTTTACCTAATTAGTGCTTTGCCTTACATATAAAAAATGGCAGGTGGGTTTTAAGAGCGCGATATTACACATATATCTGTTTTTATGTTGAGGAGACAAACTTCTGAACTTTGTCAGATACTAGTAAACAGAAAAGACAGCAATTGAGGTTAAGTTCAATGGTTACAGGCCTAACTGTGGAATTTCTTTGCAGCTGTTATGCACATTTTGATTCTCATAACTATAAACATCACTGTAGCTATTGAAGGATCATGCAGAGTTGATTTCTAGGCTGAACCGATCCCAATCTTACAGCAAATTGCTCTTTGCAACGGGAAACAGAACCTTTGTGTTTCACTGTCGACATCTATCAATAAGGGGAAGTAAGCAAAGAGTTCGAGAGGGGGACAGGTCCTTTGACTTCAAGGTCGAGCAGCTGAGCCACAGTGCTGCACTCAACTCCGACAATAACACCACCACATAGTACACTACAAAACATTACATAAACATTTGTTACAACTGGCTGATCAACAGATTTTAGCTCTCATCTCTTTGCACTTTCGAGATTGTGCAGCAATAAAAATGTCATGTTTTTAAATAATAAAATATTCCATAAGAGCAAATAATTTTAGAATTTTAACAACTATAAAAAGAATATATCATGTATACTTTTTTTTTAATTTTTCACGTTGCAAATGAATATTTGTATTTTATTTCTAAGTAGCGGTAAATGACAAAGTGGCACCCTTATGGAGTGGTATAGGGAGCAGACTGCCCCTCACCCAACCTTTGGGACACCATTGCGTCCAACCACTCTCCCAAAAGTGAGACCATGTTCGCTCTCCAACGCACAGAGCTTGAGCTTTATTTTCGAAAAATAGTCGTAAACCGCCACTAGTACGACCGACACACATTGCTCCACTAACTACCTCAATTTTCAACAGCTGATCTTCCATGGACACCACAGCAGTCAAGGGTTTGTTCACACCATCAATGTGTACTGAAGAATTGGAAGGTGAAATTACTTGATTCAGGTGCCAGTAAGTTCCATAGCCCCCATTCTGAATCAGTATTTCCAGTAATTCCTGCACCTTGTTATTACTATGACATTTATTTTAAATATGTACTTGTATGTGTCAGCAACATCAATTCCTTCAGAAAGGGTATTATCTAAAATTGGATTAATAAGTCAGATAACAGAAGCTACTAATACTGTACTACTAAACTACTTAATTAACATAGTAATATTTTTAAACACGAATACAGAATAATAATAACAATAAAACATTTTTTATATTGCAATGAGGAAAATTTTAAATTTTTACAATGTGTTTTATATATATATATATACATATATATATAGAGAGAAAGAGTGTGTGTGTGTGTGTGTGTGCATGTGCGTGTGTGCGCGCGGGTGTGTGTGTTAAATTATAATTGGTGATTAATTACTCTTAAGCTTCTTTTATTTACAATACTGCAATTAACATGTTTCCCAACTATAAAAATCAAGCAATTTTGTTGATTAACACTTTGTCAAATAATGTTCATGTATCGTTTTTTTAATTTGATTTTTTTTGTAAATTTTTATAGTTTCTCAGTTTAATGATAGTTTCTGTTTGAAGGCACGACTACATATTCTTTTTTTATCCATACCAATTTGTTAAATTGTAATTGAAATTGCTAAATTGAATGGAAAGGGAAATCTACTTCAAATGTAAAATGCTGCCACATATTCTGTATTTCAATTGTCCTACAGTATTAACGTGTTCAGAGGTGCTGAATTACTGTTGCTCACGCCAACACACTGGGCAGACCTGCTTACCGCAGCCCCTTCCTGAACTGTAGATGTGTTCATGCTGGTATGTATATTTTCCACGTGGGTGAGCTTGCTTACAGCGTCTAGGTTGGTTTGCCAATTTGTTAGCATTTTCTGACATACAGTCACCCTGAAATGCTTGGGATGTTGGCTGGAACACCTTAGTTTGCAGTCCTGCAATTTCCATACTTGTTGCCATCAAACAAGCCTTATCGAAAACTAAGGTAGGTTTGCAGAGTAAACAGCGCTGGATACTTTCTGACCTTAAGCCACAAACAAGTTTGTCTCTTAATATCTCTGGTAGGAATTCACAAAATCAAAATATTTTGCTAACTTTTTTAGTTCCAGATATATCCAGTCACTAACTCACCTGCCTGTTGATGCCATTTACGAAACCGAACTCGTTCAACAATCACCATCTTGGCTGGCGAGAAATGCTTCTTTAGCACCTGAAGCAGTTCTTAGAAACTTTTCTTGGTTGTGTCGTGCAGTACAAGAATACATTCAAGTAATTTTAAGTATTTTCCTTCATTAGGGTAATAAATAACGGAACTTTAGCCGTATATCTATAATTTCATTAACCATGAAAAACTGATTTACTCGTTCTATGTACCCATTAAAATCCTCGGTGTCTGGATTGAATTCCTCAATGTGGCCTAACAGTCCCACGTTCACAATTCTTCATCATGCACAATACTCTCGCAAATGCTTGTTTGGCTGTCGCGATAATATCAAGAGTAGCCGCTCATCGTGTACCGTACAAAATATTGATTTTAGACATATAGTTTATTGATGAAAAATGTTTCTAGTGATGTCCGAAACAGTCCTAAGTAAAAAATATTTTTGTTAGGTAAGGTTTTGGGACAATTTTACTTCCCGATACCCCAACATAAACAAAAATGTTATGACGCAACAAATATGGAATCTATGACGTTGCACCATTCTTAACTCCCCCCTCCCCTAACAAACTAACGGGCCATTCATGGGAATGTGAGGTTTCGGACGGGAACATGCAACATCTAATATTTTGTTTTGGTATCCCAAAAATAAAATAGAGCGGATAGGTTTTATTTTACTATTCGATACCAGACATGTGGTATTGAATAATAAAATAGAACCCAACCGCTCTGTTTTATTTTACGATACCAATGTCAAAATATATAGTTATTATGTACCCAGTCAGAACAATCCATAGATATTTGTTTACTGTTGGTATCGTAAAGTAAAATTAAGCAGATGGGTTGTATTTTACCACTCAATACCATAAAGTGGTACCAAATAGTTAAATAAAACCCATCAGTCCTATCTCACATTACGATACCACGTCAATATAGTTCATTACCACTCGATATCAAGTGGTACCGAATAGTAAAATAGAACCCATTCGCTCTATTTTACATTGTGATACCACTTCAATATAGCTTAGTTAATTTTTTAAGTGCCTTCTTACTGGATGTTATGCTGTACTAAACCAGTTTTACTTCTACAGTATTTATGTAACATTTAATCAAGAAAAATCAGCACATAATTAAAAACTACCGTACCAACTGACCTTGAATCACATTCATTTTATTAGAATTATCTAGAAGTATTATTTCCGGACGTAGCCAAGCTTGGTTATTCACTTACCTACCCAAAATTACACTAAGTAACACTACACACACACAACCATTCGCTAATTTTTAAAGCAATCAATTTTACATTAAACTACTCATTTCCACCATACTACCCCTCCACACATATTACATATTTTCAAACTTACCATCATATAACTTTCACGTTTCACCAAAATGTTCTTATATTCTCTTCTACCCAATATCACCACTCCTACCTGCCAAACGAAACCTCACTTTTCAGGTATAATGATTTTTCATTTATATTTGTATCTTTCATTTCATAACACACAGATTTCTGTATTTTTTACTTAATTGTAACACTAAATGTATGAACCGTCCAATAACTTACTTA
This sequence comes from Medauroidea extradentata, assembly GCA_003012365.1. NCBI lineage: Eukaryota > Metazoa > Arthropoda > Insecta > Phasmatodea > Phasmatidae > Medauroidea > Medauroidea extradentata. The sequence goes on from PNEQ01000417.1 coordinate 25,791, forward strand.
TTGTTAAAATAAACACCATTAATTTCACATGCCCAGCTTTATCCACTATACCGATCCAACACTCCATAGACAACTAAACTAGAAATACAGTACTAACGATTCTGCAGGAGTACCAACTTCGACGTGATATTTCATGTTCGTTCTTGATATGTACTGTCTCTTTGATATTTTTACTAACACATGAACCACTTTCCACATATAAAAATGAAATGTATATGTGTATTATACATCTCTTTTTTTTTTTTTTTTTTCATTTGCCGCTTACTTTGTCATAATCGCCTTTATTTTGACTCTTAACATTCGGAGTGATTTCATATGCATAAACAAACATCTATTTTTTTGTGGTATCGAGATCTAAAATTTAACCAAGGTTTTTTAGGTTAGGTTGTTAGGTTAGTTTACGTCAGGTTAGGAAGTTAGATTAGGTTAGTTTATGTTAGGCTAAGTTAGGTTAGGTAACCTGACCTAACCTCACATTACGTTAGGTAGTTAGGTTACCTAACATGAACTAACCTAACTTAGCCTAAACTAACCTAACCTACACTACTTAAACAAACCTAAAGGCTACGCTACAATTGATTTAGCACAGAAAACAGCACACACACACAAAAAGTTGGATCCCACCATTTTGGGTAGCACACCATACATTCACAAATAGCACAGGATTGGTGCTCAGAAAATTGATCTAAATTCTAAACATTCTGTACGTGTGCACCGCCAATCAGAACATGGATATCACAGGGTTCAAAATAAAATAAACAATAGTGAAAGTGGAAACTAATTTGACTAACCTTCGTAAAAATTTGCACCGAAGTTAGTAAATTGAATTGTTCGAAATGAAATTGTTTTCAAAGGTTATTACAGTTACTGCAATTTTTTAAAAAAATAAGTTCACTCGAGTTTGTATTATAAAATAAACAAAGCAGTTACCTCTACGAAAGGCAGTAACAATAAAAACTTTCAAAATCAGTGATATCAACACACACGTGTATTATTTACCATTGCAGCTTGTTTTCATTTTAACGACAACGTTCACTGTTTCTGTGCATGTGCTGTTTCAATTGTAGTTGGCAGGTCTATTTTGTGTAAGTGTTCTGTGTCTGTGCATGTGCTGTTTTCTGTACTAAATCAATTGTAGCGGAGCCTTAAACTAACTAACCTAACAACCAAACCTAAAAACCTAACCTAACAACCTAACCTAAAAAACCTAACAAAATTTTTTTTTACGTAGAACAACTTAGGACATCACTAGAAACTTTTTTCCATAAATAAACTATATGTCTAAAATCAATAATTTGGCCAGTACGTGATGAGTAGCTATTGATATTTACTATCACTACTCACCTTGTAATGGCCAGACTATTGATTTTAGAGGTATAGTTTACAAAGGAAAAATGTTTCTATAGATGTTAGAAGTAGTCATACGTAAAGAAAATTGTGGTTTTATAACTTCAAAATTTTCCATTTTTCATTGGGTCAGTTTAAGTTAGGTTTCATTATTTTCATTTTTAGTTAGGTTAGGTACGGTTCGATATTCTTGTAAAAACCTATTTAAAGAAGAAAAGATTTTAACACTTCCGCCTACCTACATTTATGAAATTCTATCTTATGCCATAGACAATATAAATAGTTTTAAGTTAAATAGTGATATTCACAAACACTTAACAAGAATAAGAAACATATGTCAGTCCCATATGCATCGCTGTCCATTTATAAGAAAGGTGATGCAATCATAATAAAATTTTACAATGTCTTGCCCCAAAAATATAAAACTTTATGTCATGTAAATAAACTAGCTTTTTTGTGTGAAATGAAAAAAATATTGATAACACAAGCTTTCTATTCAACAGATGAATTTTTACATTTCTGGAACGATTCTCGAGGTACAGAATGATATTGGCTCAGCCCTAACATCTTAGAATAAAAGTGCAAAGGTTATAAATGACAATGTTATGTATTAGCTGTATGGTATTTTATGTAATCTAGAAATGTGTAAGGGAAGTGTAATTGAGGAAACACTGTTATAAGTGTTGATGTTAAAATCGATACATGTGTGTCATATGTGTTATCTTATACAATATTTTTAATGTGTTATATTTGGATGTAATAAGATATTTGAACTCCATTTGACTGGTAAACTATTATATATTAACAATATGTGTACCTAGCATTAAATGTATTATTTGAATTTGACAGGCTTCATACCCTACTGTTTGTTATACAAACTTGTAATAGGGTTATACAGAGTGTATAAATAAGTGAAATAAAATATCTAATCATATATACGGTAACCTAACATTACTACCTAACCTAATGAAAAATGGAAAACATAATAGTAAAATAACTTTAACAAAAAATCAACAAAATAACCTAAACTAACTAAACCTTATAACCAAAATAAAAACCGAAATTTCCCCTACCGTGAGACTATTAATGACTATAGAAACACTTTTCATCAGTAAACAATACCTCTAAAATCAACAGTTCCGGCGATACACGATGATTGGCGCTTCTTAATATTTATCAACCAAAAATTCTCAAATCAAATTTTCCACATGTCACTTCTAAAAGCATAGCCTAACAAAATACGAATAAGTCAATAATCTTAATTGAATTCGGTAAGTCCTCAAAACTGTGTCAACGCCTCATACTTCACTCGCTAATCTTTCTGGTCATATTAGCTCGGCCTACGTCATCAACGCAAATCAAATGACACCAAAATAGCGCACACATCTAGGATACTAATCACGAATCGCTTTAAAACAGCGTGGTACATTTCTCACTTTAGTTTAAAGAACTAGTCTACGGAGCACTAAAAAGTTAACAATAACACTTTAGTTATAAATAAGTAGACAATTACCAATCGTTTTACAGAAAACTAAATAATATTAAAAAATAATTTAAAATATACCTACGCCTGCATTGTGCCTCTTTACTTACAGTGAAGTGATCTGATTACAAGTAAACAATGCTCTGGCTGGCTCTGGCTTACCAAACAGGAATTAATTTACAATTCCAACAGCCGCAAGTCACGTCCCACGTCTTCAATCAAAGCTGCCCCATTCGCCACTATGCCATTAACCAGGGCAAGTACTTATCGGCTTTCACTTTCTTCGTTTACGACAAAAATTAATAAATAAAAAAATCACTTAGCATTCTAAACCGTTCACTAAAGCAAAACTTCGAATTTTAAAATTCCTGCATAAAGAAACTTACCATTATTTACACAACACCGCGCGGTAATTTAATTCAATTCAAGCATCAAACTAGGAGCTGAAGAGCCGTGTGCAAAGAAACAATAACATGGCGGCATACTCACAGCCATGCTGACATCAAACGCATTTTGCGCATTATACAAAAATACAATCAAATACTTGCATTTGATATAATACAACATAAATTGCAGTGCCATATTAAATTTTTTTCTGTAGCCATGCTGGGATAAATGTATGCACAAAATCGTAGTACGAATTAGTACATTTCAAAAAATTCGTCCATACTTATTTAGACTGAAAAGGACACTAATTCGAAATATATTTTGTTAACCATCAAAGTAAAATTACATATAATGTATTGGAATATTTATAATAAGATACTGATCCAACAAACTATAAAAATAACTAAGACTATAAAGATTAATTTAGATGGAGTTATAATAACTCAGTTATATATAATTATTTAAATAAAATATTTTTTTTTAATTTTGCAACCCTCTAAAATATCAAATGACATGCCAACGAACGTCACGATTTGATATCACATACAACAAAGCACTTATATCAACTGAGTTCAAAAATGTATTCAAATTTACAATTAATTTTATGCATTAGCTGGGTTTCATTTTTAATCAGATCAGTCTTGAGACAAGAACAAAAAAGTACGCAATAGATGGAAATGGCCTGGGGAACAACAATAAAATTAAGCTGAAATAAAAGCTATAAAGAACTTTTACAGCATAAACATCAATTTGGCCCCCCCTCCCATCAATTGTGTTCTTATTTTCAATCATAATTTACAGTGTCTTTAGTGTAATTAATAAATTTTAAAACAAATAATATTCCTACAATTTAAATCTTACTTTATTGTTCTAAGAGTACTGAACATGATAGACCAACCTGTTTAAGCTCCGTTAATATTCACAAATGAAGCTGTTAAAATTCTTGAGGTATAAACACTCGTATAATTAAAACAGTTTGAGGAAAGTAGCTAAAATATTACAGTTAAAAGGAGGCAAATACACCAACGAGGCCAGCAAACGAAGGCGCTGAAGTGTAACTTAAGAATGGACTGCTAAGAACTGCTATATATATAATGAGTTTTGTAGAAAAAGTTTAAGAAATAAAAACTGTTGGTTTATCCCTGAACATTAACAAGATCTACAAAAAACTAAACAATCGATTATAAAATGAGAAATGAAGTCCATCGGTTTAAAAGTGACTGACTTGAAACTGCTTGTGTCAATGACAAATGTCTTAAAATACAAATTTTTTTTATTTAATTACAGCACTTCCAAGTGTCGTTTATAGTAACTGTAGGATTATTCAAATAAAACTTTTAAAAGTATGATAATGAAAGATATGACTCGCCTAATTCAGACCATTGATCCAGACTATCATGCATTCGTGTAGAAAGAGTACTTTACAGACTTGATTTTAAAATGTCGTAAATGTTTGTCTCGTCTTCACTATCGGTACCGGTTTCCCAACAAGAATACTGCCTAGTAATGGTTAGCTTATTACCCACTTTCATAATAGATATTTGTCATAAATAAGATGTTAAAACATTTTGAATAAAACCCTCAATTGATTTATTAACAGTAGAATGTTTTTTAAGGGAAGGTTTCGACTTCCTGAAAGTATATCATATTTACATGTAATGTAGGGTTAACTTGCAGTTGGAAGAGGTGTAAGTCTGAACGAAATTTTTTGGAGACAGTTTAGTTGCCTGGAAATTCCTTTTTTCTTGCAATTTATTTTTAATATAGGCTACCTTTTTCATTAGCACAAAAAATCAAAAGATATTGTAACAAGAATAAACAAAAACAAAGAAACAAACGATATAAACCTAACAAAACATTACTTGTATCATAATCTTGGACACATTAGGTTACCATTACCATGTGACAACCACCAGAATATTTCCAACACACGCCCTTAATCTAATTGTAAAAAAAAAAAAAAAAAAATACAAACTTAAAATTTTCTCAGTTCCAGTTCATCCCAGTTCATGAACACAATAAATCTGCTTGGTACCCGGAACAGCTTTTGTCAAACGGTCTGCGACAATCTTATAAGTTGACAAATACTGAACAACTCGTTTGTTCACTACAGACTCTCTTATAAAGTGATGCCTTATGTCTATGAGTTTTGTTCGTCTATGAAAAACTGGATTATGTAACAACTTTTGCGCACTTTAATTGACATTGAAAACAGTAAATGGTTTTTCCCTACCACAAATCTTCCCCAAAAGTCATTTCAAATGGATAGCTTCCTTCGTTGCTTCACTCATTGATAAATATTCTGCTTCTGTACTTGATAAGGCCACAATCTTCGGTTTTCTGTATTCCCAGCTGACAGCAGCACCACTCATATTGAATACATAGCCTATGTAGGATCTGCGATCTGACACACCACCTGCCCAGTCAGCATCCACATAAGCTGTGACGTCTTGGCCAGTTTTTCGAAACACTAGAGCATTGTCTAAAGTTCCCCCAAAGTACTGCAATACTCTTTTTGCCATAGTCCAGTGCTCAGCATTATGAATACTATTAAACTGACTTAAAACACTGCATGCATAAGCAAAGTCTGGCTTAGTGCTAACAGCCAAATACATTATACAGCCCAATAGCTGTTGATATGGATAGTTTGCTATATCGTCATTTGTAATCTTGGTCAGTCTTTTATTCACTTCCAAGGGTGTGCTCACTGGCTTGCAGTCCAGCATCCCAAAACGCTCCGAGATAGCTTCAGTGTACATCCTCTGATCTAAATAAATTGTTCCAGCATTCCTGTTTCAGGCAATCCTCATTCCAAGACATTCTTCTGCTTCACCGAGGTCTTTGATTTTAAATCTCTTGTCAAGTTCTTCTACCAGTCTTGTCTTGTCAGTATCATTGTTGCAGAACACAAAGCAATCGTCGACATAAAGAGCAACAATCATAACTGAGTCTTGGTTCTTTCTTTGATAAAGACATGGCTCATGCTCTAATCTTTTCAATCTAAGTTCCAGTAAAGTTTGGTGATTCAGTTTATTCTAAACTCTTGATGCTTGTTTCAACCCATAGATTGCCTTTTTTTAATTTACACACTATTCAACTGTGTGTTTGGCTTTCAAAACTTCTGGCTGTTCCATGAAAATTTCATCTTCTAACTCCCCATGAAAGAAAGCAGCTGTGACATCAGTGTGATACACTTAAGCATCTAGTTCCTCTGCTAATGAAAAAAGAAGTCTAATAATTGAATGCCTCACAACAGGCGCAAAAGTTTCGTGGTAGTCCACACCATACTCTTGGGTGAATCCTTTAGCCACCTACCTGGCTTTGTATCTCTGCAAATCACCATTTATTCCCCTTTTGATTTTAAATACCCACTTACACATCACTATGTTTTTATAACTTTGACGCTCCACTAATTCCCATGTTTCGTTCACGATTAATGAGTCATAATCTTCCTGCACTGCATGTTTCCATTTTTCTTCATCATTGCCTGACAATGCTCCAATGACCGTAGTAGGATCATTTACCGATACACAGCAGGATACAACATAGAGCAAATGACCAGGAAATTTCTTGCGCTGTCGTTCTCTGACTGGATATCGAAATTCTGAATTAGACTAACCTTCAAGTTTCATATCTTCAAATTCCTCATTCTGTCTAATACATATTTCTTGTGGTTCTTCTTCAGGTGCTCTTGTCTCTTCAGACCATTATTCTGTCCGTGCTCAGGTTGCTTAACATCATTAGCATGAACTGATTCCACAGGATCCGACACATTTGTAACCTCTCCAGGTTTTACATCTACATTACTACTTGTAATATAAACCTCTTCAGCAAACCGCAGCAACAACATAAACAACAGCAAACACAGCAGCATATGAAAGAATAACAGCACAAACAGCAACAACATCAGCAGCAGCACCTACAGCAGCAGTACCAACAAGAACAACAACACAAACAGCAGCAGCACCAACAACAGCAGCGTCACCAAAAACAGCAGCAGCACAAACAACAGCAGCAGCATCAACAACAGCAGCAGCACAAACAACAGCAGCAGCATCAACAACAGCAGCAGCACAAACAACAGCAGCAGCATCAACAACAGCAGCAGCATCAACAACAGCAGCAGCACAAACAACAGCAGCAGCATCAACAACTGCAGCAGCAACAGCAACCGCATCAAGGACAGCAGCAATACCAACAACAGAATCAGCAGCAGCTGAAACAGCATCAGCAACAATTACTGCAGTTAGGGATCAAAACACCACCAGGAACACAGGAAAAAAAAGACTGACACTATAGATAAAGAAGAGATAGCACAAACACAAATAGAATCCCAAGGTATGGTGTTGATCTTTACAAATAGTCGTGGGAAAAAATTAGGAAATTTATTATCAAGTAATATTGAGGGCTTTTCTGTGGAAAGTTATGTCTACTCTACTGCACCAATGGACTATATATTGACTCCAAATAATGGTACACTAGAAAAAGATAGGTTAAAAGTAGCTGGGAAATATTATGTGATCTTATGCTGGGGGACAAATGAAATTGCGAAAAATGAGAGTGATAACTTTTTAAGGTCTTTAAATAAATCTTTGGACATGCTCTCCAATACAAATGTTATAATTATAAATGTACCAAAAACACATGACTTTAGTCAACTTTCTATTGTTAATAAGGAAATTGATGTTGTAAATGGTAAAATAGAGGCTATGTGGGAACTGTTTGAGAATGTGAAAATAGTCAATATAGCACAGTTACAAAGGGATAAATATACTAAACATGGCCTCCATTTAAACAGTCTGGGAAAGCTGGATTTAGTAAATAAACTCACGGCAGTTATAAAAGAGTCTCGTAATGTAGAATCATCATTAGAACAAAAAATATGACTAAAAAATAGTAATATAACTAGTGAGTCTGATAACACACCATTTTCAATATTGCACCAAAATATCCAAAGTATAAGACGAAAAACTCTTCAGTTATCAGTTTTTCTTGAAGGTTTGAAAAATGAGGTCGATGTTCTATGTTTGACTGAACATTGGCTGAAAGATGCAGATTATCATCATATAACTGTAAAGGGCTTTGTGCTAGCTTCTATATTCTGTAGAAATGATAACATCGAAGGGGGTTCCTTAATATTTTGCAAGAATTACATAAATATTGTTAAGACCTTAGAACTAGGAAACATAGTTTGTGAAAAAAAAAATTTATATTGTGCTGTTGAAATTGAAATTGACCAGACAATTATGGCAATAATTAGTCTATATATATCACCTGAAACAACTGCTAAAACATTTCGAAACAAATTAGGTCAACTTTTAGATAGAATCTGCTCACCCTCTAAAACTTTAATCCTCTGTACTGATCTAAATATTAACTTATTAGAAAAAAATGAGATCAGCAAGAAACTAGAGGCTATATTGTTAATGATTAATGTTAGATATACTATTGATTCACCAACAAGAATAACATGCAAAACAGCCACTTGTATAGATAACATAATTACAAATGCTAGAGATACTAAAATAAATATAATTGAAAATGGTATTAGTGACCATACTGTATAGATTTAATACATTGATATTAAGGCTCAAGCTACAGATGCATTAATGTCAGCCAACTATTGAACTATTGACATAACCTGAGTAATGTAGTCCTCCATGTTCCTGTGGTTGCATAACCTAACAATGAAAAGAGTTCTCAAAAGTCCTAACCTTGCTTCATTTGCAGTCTTCGCAGACGTCATATGTATATAACAATTTGATTTCACAGCCAAACAAATTTTTGTAAGTGCCTTTTGATTCTTTTTGATGTCAACTTTATCGCCATTATTTATTTCTACACACTCCCATATTTCTTCATGCATCAAATAATGCTGCATTACAAATTTCCAGTCATTGTAATTATTCATGCCACCTAGTTTCTCACCTGTAGGTAATACACTTGAATTCGCAATAGTTGTATTTGATTTTTTTTTTTTCAAACAAATCATTTAAATTCCGAAATTATGATAACTAACTACGAATCCATTTCATTGTGTCAAATCTGCTCAATAATAATACATTTTGGTTTAAAGTCAACCATATGAAGGTCGCCTGCGTCCAAAAAATTTACCTATCGAGTTGACAGTTTGAATACATGCAAACCTGCAGGCTCTTACAGACTGGTGATCGAGCATTCCGATGCGCGAGTCGGGAACACAATTTAACACATTAATTTATACATCAAAAATTAATTTTTCTTCACTATTATGTTTATGTTTCTTGTGAGTGACAGTGAGAACTACCTGCAGCAGTGCTGCCAGCTATTGACACATTTCGCAAAACCCGGTCTACTATGGGAATTATCGGCCAATCATGTGTGACTTATGTTTTTATTTTTTTTTTTTTTTGGTGGCCCAGATGGTACACACCCTAGGTTAGTGTCTAACTACTAGGAGTTAGGAGGGAGCAGAAGGGGTAGCAGCGTGCCAGGCCTGCGGCCTATACGCTCTAACTACTGCATGCAGATTGGGTTAGGGAGGAACATGGCTCAAATAACCTACTGTGAGGTTATGATGCTTTCACTTCCGAGGTATTCAAAGGACATTTAGCCTTCATTGTTGCCTCTACTTTCACTGGATCTTTCTTTACTCCCAAAGCATCAATTATGTAACCCAAATATTTGATTTATTTTTGAAAAGACACACATTTAGCCTTGTTTAACATCAAACCAGCCTCCCGCAACCTCACTAAAACTTTCCACAAATTCTCCTCATGTTCATCAACATTTCTACCACCCACAGACACGTCATCCCAAAAAAAAAAAACACAGCAACCTGATCCAACCCTTGTAAAATCTTTTCCTCCGTACTTTGAAAAATACTACAGGCCGGTTTAACCCCAAACGGTAATCCCTTAGTAGTACTCCACACTAACATATACCTAGTCTCCTCTTCCAGTTCTAGTTGATTATAAGCATTTAAAAAATTCAATTTACTGAACACATTACTTCCACCCAATTTCGTCAGCACTTCATCAACCCTAGGTATAGGGTGATTTACGTTCTCCAAGTACTTATTGATGCTAACTTTATAATCAGCACACAGACGTATACTTCCATCAGGTTTCCTAACTGGCACCAGAGGGGTACCGCAATCACTCGTTTCAACTTGCGTCAACACCCCCTTGTCACTTAACCTATACAATTCCTTATCAACTAACTCTTTATAAGAAAGTGGCACTTGCCGAGGTTTCATAAAAACTGGAATAGAATTTTCTTTCACTAGCAATTTGACCTTCCTAATTTTGTAAGTTCCTAACTGTCCAGAGAACAATGTCCTGAATTCACACAACAAACCACGTACATACTCTTGTACATCGACATTATTTACTGCCATAATTTCAATTTGAAATTTTCTCATCATGTCCCTTCCACACAAGGGCCTCACGCCATTTTGAATGACAATAAAAGAACATTTTTCACACAAACAACCATATTTAACCTCTAAGGTTACTTCGCCAAGAGGTTGAACCTCACAACGATCAAATGTCCATAACATCTCAGTACTAGGTTTCAAGTCTACATCGGCAAAATTAGATTCACACACAAAGGCAGGTAAAATTGAAACCCCTGCACCAGAATCCACCTCTGGCTCCGACTATTTTTATTAGCCTTAACCTGTGAAAGGACATGAAACAAATCCATGAAACCTAATTTTGATTCTGGAACTGGAGAAGGAAAAGGAACATCCTTCAACTCTTCAACTGAACCTACAGGTGCAGCAGCCACAGCACTGCCTTTACGATTCTTGGCTGACAAACAAACCTTTGCCAAATGGCCAATTTTGTTGCAGAGATTACAACGATATCCCTTATATTTACTACGAGAAGAATAGTGATTTATCTTACCACATGTACAATACACAACCTTAACATTATCCTTAGGAAAGCGTGAACCGACAGTTCTCGTCAAAGACACCTTATTCACGTCAGCTTCTTTCGACTGTTTCAAGGCAGCTTCCTTATTTAAGGCAATGTGTTCCAAAGACTTAGTAGGGTCCTCTTCACAAACTCGATCTAAAACCAGATGATTCGTCAACCCCGGTACAAATTTGTCCTTCAAAATCTCTTGAAAGTTCAAACCAAACGCATATGTTCGTGCCGAATGTTTCAGTCGTACAAATACGAGGTAATGCTTCACCAAGTTCCTGTTTAACATTATATAAGGCAATCTGTTGCCGGAATACAGAAACCCTCGGCGAAAACTGATGAACAAGAAGTTTACACAAGGCATCATACTATTTACTAGCAGGCGACTTCAGGCAAACACAAATCGTGAAGAACCTTATAAGCCTCCAAACCGATTGTACCAATAAGAACAGGAACCTTCCGATCGGCATCAACTCCAATTAGCCAAAAAAAATACATTTCCAGCCTTTCCTTGAAGGCATTAAAATCGTCCGCCAAATGAAATTCGGCAACTGACCCCATAGCTCCAACAACTTTGAACATCTGCTGATCCGCCATCGGGACAAAGGCAAAACGCAAAATGGAGTGCTCACAGTCAAATGCGCGCAACCAGAATTCACTCGTCGCCACTGTAATACCTCGTACCACTTGTAGTATTACTAATATATTCAGGAACAACATTATATTCATTCTCGCCTGCTTTAATACCTCGTACAATCTGTACAATTATCAATATACACAAACACAACCTTCAGCCACAGCTGCATGTTTACAATTCCTGTTCAAGCCCAACGAGATATATAGTAAACATAGAGGAGCAGAAGCACGGTCATAGAGGAACAGGTCTGGACACTTGGAGTTGAAAATTAACCCTCTTATGACTGATTGGTGCCACTGTCACTGTGGGGTTGTTTTAACATTGTGTAAAAGGATCTACAAGGAGCAAGCACGTTCCAGAGCTGCTAGAAGAACTGCTAGTACGATCCTATATTGCAATGTTAAAATAACACTTCATTGCTAGTGGCGCTTTCAGTCATGATGGGGTCAACTCAATAGCAACGGTAGATAGGCTAGTGTCCAGGCCACGGTCGTATAAGAACAGGTCTGGACACTCGCCTATCTAACAATGTATTTTGCTTGACCCCCTTATTGTTTGGCTGTAGTTCGTCAAGTTACATTCGAATGTCGTACTTTTTGGCGCTGTTGTATATATGCAGGGTATTCCGGGAGTAGACGTCAGTAAAGAGGCGGGTAATAGAGGGACCCAAGACCTACCAAATAAACCAAACTTGTATAGTCCAATTCGCAACCGTCTGTAAGTTATGAATTTTTAAAGAAAATTTTGCTACACTCTACCCTGAGCTAAGCATTTACTGATGGCGGAAAAAGTAAATGTCAATATGGAACGAAATTTGTACACACCAAAGATGATTAGTGTCGTCACATTTAAAAACACTTTTCACGTTACTGAGATTACAGCTTCGAGGTGTTAAAAAAATCACTTTCACAAAAGTTGTGTTTGACTCTAGTTTGCACGAGATAAAAAAAAAAATCAATGATCACCTGCCATTGGAAAAACTGCCCCACAGTATGACCAATTAATTAGTAATGACCAGTATCTTAAATTAACAAACGTCGATGCAGTAAATAAGAAAACATAATGTAATGCAGAAGATTTACAAAACGTAAAACCAGCTATAATGTTGAAATGAGTGGGTTAGAAGCAAAGGGATATAAGTGCCAAAATTGAATTTTTGGCATTAGTATGTTGAGTGTGCAGGGAAAAAGCAAATTTGTTTGGTGGCAAAGAGAAGCAAGTGGTATCATTGATAGGTGCTGCACTCTAGCATGTTATCTCTGGACCACTTAGACAAACTAGTATTCTGTCTGGTAGTAGAGAGATGGAAGTGCACTTACATCTCTTTGCCACCAAACATTTAGTCATTCTGCCAGCTGGAGCAAACACTAGTGTGCTGTTGTGCTCTCGAATAAAGTTCGTATTTCTATTCAGTGAAAGTTTATGAAAAATATCCCAGTGTTGTTCATATTATGGAAGTAAATAGCGAACATTTGCTTGAGGATGAAATTTCAGGTAAGGCTATAATACTATTAATACCCACAAACCTGTACAACTTGTAAACATAACCTCAAACAAATTTTTCTCCTTATAATGTAACGTGTCGTCCTGTAATGAAGTTTTGAGTTACACATGGGCTGAAAACATAGCTGTTTATGTTAGCCATAATACATTCGTTGATTATAACATTTTATGTTTTTTGTGGCTGTCTCTAGACTTTTATTGTTTACCACTTTCAGATCCTCAAGATAACTCAGATGAAGACAGAAATTATGAACCTGAGAAATCTTCATCCTCATCAGAAGGAGAAGAGGTGAATGAGAAAACGAAAAGAACCAAAAAGTTGGCAAGGCGAGAAGAATGTTGGAAGAGAAAACTTGCAAAAATGCTCCGTGACACAGGTAAAGAGTACATAGGGTCCAACAACATGCAGAAAAATGCTAGATCAGTCAAGCCTTATGAGCATAACTGTATATATCAGTGTAAACATATTACAGACTAGGAAAGAAAAAAACTTTGTAAAGATTTTTGGGATTTATGAACATGGGACCTACAAACATCTTTTATAAACGGGTGCATAGAAACAGAGCTCCCAAAAAAAGTGAACATAAGATGCTGCCAATCCAAAATCTGTTACTTCTCGTATTACTGTTATGGGTAGCAGAGTTTGCAAACAATTTTTCATAAAAACACTCGACATTTCCCCAAAAAGGTTTGACAACGTGTTGTCTAAGAGAAAAGTGGCAGGTTCGGGTGTTTCCCCCAGGGACAAGCGAGGAAGATATGCGCCAAGCAACAAAACACCAGAAACTGTGATTACGAAAATTAAAGAACACATAGATTCATTCCCTAGGTTTTCAAGCCACTACTCTCGGAAGCAGAACCCAGATACAAAGTATCTTGGTAGTGGCCTCAACGTACACAAAATGTATGTACTTTATGTGGATTGGTGCAAAAGTCAAGGAGAAAACCCGGTCAAGGAATCATTTTACAGACATATTTTTGTAACACAATACAATCTTTCCTTCAAAACTCCACGTACAGACACATGCAATACATGTGACAGTCTTGAACAGAAAATAAAATACGGAAGAACTTCTGAAGAAATAAAAACAAGCAAAATAGCGAAAGAAGTACACCTGAGAAAAGCTGAAAAAGCTAGAGAAGACAAAAGATTGGCTACAAAATTAGCAAAAGAAGACCCTTCGGTAAAATCTATCTGTTTTGATCTGGAAAAACCCCTTCCTACTCCAATTTTGACATGCAATAGAGTCTACTATAAAAGACAGTTGTGGACATACAACTTTGCGGTACATGACCTTGCTAGCAACCATGCCACAATGTTCATGTGGCATGAGGCAGAAGGCAGCAGAGGATCTCATGAGATAGGATCATGCTTGCTACGATATGCAGAACAACTTTCCCCCACAGTGAAACATTTTGTTGCTTTCAGTGATAACTGTGGGGGGCAAAACAAAAATCAATATATTGTACGATTTTGGATGAACATTGTGAAAAATACTATCATAGAAGTGATTGACCATAAATTCTTAGTTCCGGGCCATTCGTTCATGGAGTGCGATCAGGACTTTGGTCTGATAGAAAAATGTAAGAGATCTCTTCAGTATGTCTTTGTGCCTGAGGATTGGGTGCATGCAGTCACAAAGGCGCACCGCAATTTTCAAGTATTCAGAATGACGACCAAAGATTTTCATTCAACTGAAAACATGAACGAGTCCCTTAAAAATAGTGTTGTGGGAATCAGCAAATTTCAGTGGATCCGTGTCAAGAAGGATCACCCATTCACACTCTACTACAAGTGTACACTAACTTAAATGAAGACATGGAGTTCGACACTTATGACATGAAAAACCTAAGGCTGGACGTCCTAAAATCAGTGCATTTAATTTAACCCCTCTGAATCAAGTGCCGCCAGCAATTACTAGTGCAAAGTACAATGACTTACAGTCTCTTCTGCAATACTTACCACCCATACACCATCAGTTTTACACAACACTTAAGCATGACCAAGGGAAGAAGAAAAATGCTAAGGCTACAGTAGTATCTCCATCAACGTCAGTGGAGAACGATGATGAAATGGAATTTGTTTGGGAATCAGATTCATGATTATATTGTACACTTAACATACGTACGTTCAATGTTATGTATTATTGTTATTATAACTGTGTGCCATAATTAGTGACCATGTTGTCATGGTTTACTTTTGGACAACATTATTCATAATGATTCATACTTAATTTAATTTATTTACATTAAAACATTACTAGTCGTTAGAAATGTTTGTGTTAAATAATTATTATAATGTTGTGAAAATAACCGAAACATGTTAGTCTATTATTCGTAACACATGATATCTTTTACTGGAAAAGGGGTGCAAGTGACTGTGTTGGAAGCAAAAGGGTGCAACTGCTTGCAGGCTTTTACAAAAAAATTAATTTTACTTAAAGGATCATCATAATTATCGCTGTAAACATATATACAAATAGCCAAGAATACATAGAACAAATTTATATTAATTATGTTTAGATTAATGTTTTCCAGAATTTACAATAGGACACCATCTTTAAAGCTCTTTTTCTCAGAATTATGTTTTTGCCACTTATATCCCTTTGCTTCTAACCCACTCAAATTAGTATGTGAGTAAATATTTAAAATTAATTTTACTAAAATAAACATATTACACGGTGTTTGAAATTATTTAAATGTATTTTGAGAGTAATGTTTTTAATTTGTGAGGTAATGTGAAATATTATTAATAAAAGTATTAATAGTCAGTAATTTCACTAAACAAAATCGATATTATTGAAATGAAAAGTTGAAATAAATGAATTTCATTACCAGACACTCTTACGTAGTTGCTGCTTCATGCGCACAGCTGCCGCGGTTATGAAGAGGCTAATGCGTTCGCCTCCCATCATAGCGAATACGGTGTAATTCCTGAATAGCCTCACAGGCAGGGTTTCTGCATTTCATTAATAATACCACATCTGCGTACAGGAATGTAATAGAGATATTTGTGCAGATCTTGACAGCAATGTCTTGTAAGCCGATGAAGTTGCCGGCCCCCGTAGCGCAGTCGGTACAGCGTCGGTCTGTGGTGCGAGGGGTCCCCGGTTCGCATCTGGGCCCATGTATGTTATAGGTGATTCGGAATAAAGTGAGCACTAAAAAAAGCCCTGATTAATTTCTATTTTCTGCCAGTTTATATCTTTCCACTACATGTAGACATCAACATTGCCACGTGCTTTTATTTACATAGTCTTGTACAATGTTTACATTTACGTTGAAGTGCTCCGATAAATTTTAGCTACAATATGTACTCATTAAATGCACAGGGGCTGAATACATGCTATACTCAGTAGTAATCTTAGTTATAAATACCTGCGAGCTAACGTCTTAAAACACTGGTTTCTCTGCGTCTACTCTAACTGCGCTATTAATTACCGTTACGAATCTCGTAAATCCATGCACAGTATATTCGAACTTTTAAATTAAAACCGTCACTAAAAAAACACACGACACACGCAACTCAAGAATTAAAATTCCGTTCAACATACTGCAGTGAACGACGACGTTGAATGTGTTTATCAGAAACCCATATTCATTACACAACGGAAAAACAAACTAAATGACGCAATGCGGCGAAAACCTAACTCTGATGCCATCTGTCGGTGAAATTTTAAACTATCTCTGCGGCGCGAAGCAATAGCGGCGTGTGCCAACGATAATCGACTCGGTTGCGTCGCTTTGTACTGCCGCTGATTAAATAGAATTATACAGTCAGTAGGTATGTCAGTAAGAACTAAAATAAATATTTTAAAGTATATCAAATACAGAGAGGTCGTTTGCAATTGATGTTGTTTCACTAATGCTGTATTCAAATAAGAAAATACACGGGACTACATGCAGTTATTCGCTACCAACCATACAAACAAAAATTTAACTGTTGTTAATGTTGGCTTATATGCAGTAACGGCTAGTGATTTTTTTCAAAGGTTAAATCTTTAGTGCTCACTTTATTCCGAATGGCCTATAGTTGTTTTATTCTTCGTCTAATGTCACTCTCATCGGCTCTTAATACTTCGTTGTTAAAAGGCCATAATACCCTCACATTCACTCCTCCCCCAAATTAAGGTGAATAATGTGTGCATGTAATGGTATTGGAACTGAAAAAAGAGGTAAACGATTGACCAAACCACCCCTCCCCCCGCCATACTTATGTATTAACCACACTTCCCAGATGCAAAAAATTTGCATATAAGGCTATTCAGGAATTACACCCAGTTCGCTATGATAGGAGGCAAGCGAACTAGCTGCTACATAACCACGGCCGTTGTGAATTTGAAGCAGCAACTACATAAGGTTGTCAGGTGATGTGATTCGTTTATCTTAACTTTCCATTTCGATAATGACAATTTTGTTTAATGAAATATCTGACTATTATTATGTTTATTAATAACAATTCATTTTGTCGCCATATTAAACACATTACATTCCAAATACATTTTTAAATTTCAAACATCGTGTAATTTAATTTCGATAAAGTTACATTTCATTATTTACTCACATAATAATTTCAACCTTACAGCTGATTTTACATTGTGTGATTCTTCTGCATTACAATGTGTTTTCGCCTTTACTGCATCGAGGTTTGTTAATTTAAAATACTGGTTTTTACTAATTAATTGGCCATACTATTTGGCAGTTTTTCCAATGGCGGTCGATCATTTGTGTGACCCATTAATATATTTTTTTTTTACCTCGTGAAAACTAGAGGCATATTTCATAACCAAACACAAATTTTGTGAAAGCGATTTTTTTACCCGATAAAGCTGCACTCTTAGTGACGTGAAATGTGTTTTTAAATGTGACGACACTAATCACCTTTGATGTGTAAAAATTTCGTTCCACATGGACTACCACTTTTTCCACCAGCAGTAAATGCTTAGCTCAGGGTAAAGTGTAGCCAAATTTTCTTTAAAAATGTCTAACTTTTAGACTGTTGCGAATCGGACTATACAAGTTTGGTTTATTTGGTAGGTCTTGGGTCCCTCTATCACCCGCCTCTTTACCGACATCTATTTCCGGAACATCCTGTGTGTGTGTCTATATATATATATATATATATATATATAATGTTACGAGATTTGCAAAAACTTAAATGTGGGCATTCTTTAAGCTCTTTGGGATATACGTATTATATTTAGAAATAAAAGAGTTGAAATAAGTTACAGATTTACTAGCTCACAAAGCTTACAAAAACACACAAAACAGCAATCAACTATAACTTTCACAGCACACTTCATTATGCACACAATTACTACTGTGCCACAGAAACGTTAATTTACTTCGACAATTAAAGCACAACAATAAATTCAATAAATCACAATAAAAATTCAGTCATACCTATATCTAATTAATAGTCTTTCAAATAGTGACAATGTACAACTTTAACAGTCCGAAGTGGTGATGGCCCACCATGTGCTGCGCAGCACCACTGACTTCACTCTTGAGGACTTCAGTTCGACTCCCGTCGCATACCTCCTTGTTGTCCGCTAACTTGCAGCAGCAGTCCTCTTGTTTCGCTCCGAAGGTATTTGTCTGTAGCCTCGCAGTATCTTTTGACAACACCAAGATGTCATCACCAGTCTCTCTCCACAAGCATAGCACCTTCTTCTAGTACGACCAATAGCGAACTCCCTCAAATCTGTCTATTCAGGGTTTATATACTCGGCAAAACTGTTGGGGAATCACCACATTGCAGGGGTTTAAAAGTAGACATTTCATCATACTTCGGACGTGACTTGAATCTCGTAGGCCGATCTCCTAGGGTAAAAGCACAGTTGGAAGGTGTCTCTATGACGTAGTTTCGGCGGGATTCCCATCACGTGAGTCATGGACTAGTCCATAAGGTGTTTCGACACGGCTTCCAGTCCTCAGAATCACAGCATAGAACAATATATAAACTGCTGATTGAATACTACCTTTGGTACAACATTTCTTGTACATGGAGTATTCGTTTGTTTCTGTCGAAACAAAAAAAAAAACATTGTCTCGTTACATACTTGTAGCAATTCGCATCTGCAATTCGAGATTTAATAAACTTTAAAAAAGAAACTGTAAGCATACCTATTCAAAATATATAATTTGATTTGAATTGTAAAGTACTTTTACACGAAACAAGTAAACACAGATCGTTTGCTAATAGCTATATTACAATAATACATACTTAAAACAATTACTTACACTTTGTCGCGGCAGCGTTTTCGGTAACACATCGGTAACCAGATAATTGCTTGTTAATTTTAGTGATTAGTTTTCAATCCCGACTACCTCCAAATTGTTTTATATTGTGTATTAATTTTTATCGCTAAAGAAATTTTAATAATTTTAATCTTGCTATTTTTATCATAATACCCTAGTTAGTTACCTTCTATTGTGTAGTTACATTTTGTAACTGGCATGTAAGTTACAACACTGTTATATGTGTGCATTTATGTCTGCATAAAGTACTACAAATGTGCGAACATGAATATTAATAGATTGAGTAGATTTTGAGGATATGTAAGCTACTAACATACAAAGTAAAAAATGTTGAAGGTGCTCGGAATCGAACAAATAACACCTAAAAAAATTAGTTGTCGTAGCACTCTAACCACACACTCAGCTAACTACACCATTGTATTTTTTGTACCATATGGCACTCAATTTTATATTGCTCTTGAATTTATCTTATGGCAGAACCTCTGATTGTTGATAAGCTAAAACTGTTATTTTTTATTTTAAAAATTATATCGTTTAATTCACCGTGAATATAGAGTTTTATTTTTATTTGACATGTAGGCAAACATATTTTATAAATTTTAACAGGAATGATTTAAAATTCTCTGGCATAATAGTATTTTATATACATTAT
Source organism: Medauroidea extradentata (assembly GCA_003012365.1). Classification (NCBI taxonomy): domain Eukaryota; kingdom Metazoa; phylum Arthropoda; class Insecta; order Phasmatodea; family Phasmatidae; genus Medauroidea; species Medauroidea extradentata. The sequence continues at coordinate 45,971 of PNEQ01000417.1, forward strand.
AGAAGGTTCATCATAATTGACATAGAAGCCCGTCTCATTACTCGTTAACAAAAAGTCACAAGGTTAGCCAAGATGTAGTTAAATTTCACAGTTTTAACATGATTCACTTAAAAAGCATTTCAAGCGGAGTTTCCTAGCCAGTGGTGTATATTCTATGTGTGCTAAGTGTGCGGCGCACGCCTTACATAAACCTTAAATGTTACGTAAAAAAATCGTAAAACTGTAATACCAATTTCACAGAAAATTAAAAAAAAAAAAAAAAAAAAGGTGGGAGTAAGGGTACTGCGTTCTGTTTTATAGCCGAACCCGTCGTCGGTCGCCGGCTCCCGTCTGTGTGTCGCGTTGTCACTTGTGAAAGCCAAGCCAATTGCGTAGGAAACAGAAATAAGAGAGAGACAAGACTGTATAGGCCATTCGGGATAAAGTGAGCACTAAATATTTAACCTTTGAAAAATATCACTAGCTGTTACTACATATAATTCAACATTGCCGATAGTCACCTTGCTGCTTGTATGGTTGGCAGCGAAATAACACAACATAGTTCCGTGTTTATTCGTATTTAAATACAACAATACTGAAACAAAATCAACCGACAGCGTTATAATTGTATTTTATATAATTAATAAACTTATTTTTTTATCAAACTATGTAGGTACCTATCGACTGAAAAATTTATCTTACACGCGCAAACATAAAGTGACGTGTCCCAGGAGGTTAGACTTTTCCCGTCGTTAGCCGTTACACGCGGAAAGATACGATTTGGCTGGAAATAGATCTTTAGCAGGGCTTTTTCGAGTGCTCACTTTATTCCGAACTGCCTATAACATTGCCGTACTGCTTTTATGGTTGGCAGCGAAATTGCGCAATATAGTTCCGTGTGTTTCCCATTTAAATTAAACAATACTTAAACAAAATCAACCGAAATAGACAAATTTGTATATTATATAAATAAAAATCTTTAATTTATTAAACTGTATCGATTCTTACCGTCTGCCCAATTTATCCTACACGCGTAAACATCAAATGACGTGTCCAGACTTTTTAGACATGTCCTGTCCTTAGCCGTTACGCGCGGAAATATACGAATTGGCTGAAAAAAGAACTTTGTCAGGGCTTTTTCGAGTGCTCGCTTTATTCCGAACCGCCTATAGCATGCTACCCGTTAGCTGCATGCTCAGGGTGTCAGAATTATGGTGCCGGGGGAGGGAGGAAAGCTGCGCATGCAATAACTGATCAAACCGTTTTCGGTGCGAACACTTCCAGATAAATTAAAAATTGTTAGGATAATATTATTTTTATTTGAACCAATCTGAATTACAATGTGTTTCTTTAGTTGTGATAGCATGTGCATGTTAGTGTTGTCAATGCCACGTGACGCGCTGCTTTTGAAGTGATTTCTGGTAGCTATAGGCCTACCGTTAGATTTTTTACATTTTATGTCATAGATCCTTTTGTAATATGTATAACATTTATCAGAAAGCAGATAAATACAAAGCATAAAGACAAATTACTTGCTGGACTCGTTCTGGCAGTATTTAGTTTAATACTTTATATAAGTGCACAGTTATTATATTCTGCCATTATCTGTACGAATATATTATATTTCAGTGAGATTATAATATATCTACCTATTTGTGTCTTATGTCTAGATGAAATGTTGTTATGAGTGTGTAACTTTGAACTCAAATTTTGCGAATGAGTTCTTTGAGAACGGAACCCACGGACGTGTTTAGGGGATATAACCCTCTTCCTCCTATTTTTATACATAATCTTATGTATGTCTATATATATATATATATATATATATATATATATATATATATATATATATATATATGAAAACATGATGCTGAGATTTCGTAGATTTGATCCTAGCGTATGAGATTATGCTGAACTAATGTGTTACTCTGATATTTTTTTTTAATTTATAAAGTACCTATGCAAAAACCTATAATGTATTATTGCCAAATTTAATTTATTTTTGGTATATTACAGCGAGCACCGTTTCCCACAGCATATTCGCCATTTCTCTACCAAAAAAATAATTTTCTTGTAGCTGTCTGACGTTCACGGCTTCTTGGACTCCTTGCCTCCATATTCTCCTTGGCTTTCCTTTCTTCTTCTCCCCCTTCTTCAAGGTACTTCCCAATTCCATTTAGTTTTTGCCACATAACAATATCCACTCTACTTAAATGACTATAGCACATTAAATATCTCTGTTTAATCCTATCGAAGTTGTCGTGCCCCATGTTCATTCTATATTCGAAAATTTTATCAGGTACGTGTTCTAGTCTTAACACTCTACAACCTCTTCTCATCACAGCCATCTGTAAGTTCTGCAGTATCCTGTACTGTTAACTCCCACACCTCCGAGTTATCAAGCACAAATCTCTCAATCCCAACATGACATATCCTCTTCTTAGTATCACTTGTCATAGCTTCATTCCGCCGAATATTTTTTAGTTGTTGCACATTCTTTCTCCACTGATTTATGCGGTATTCTATCTCCTCTTCATAACTAGTCTGTTTCCGAAAGAGCGATCCTTGGTATCTGAACCACTCATAAGTTTTTATATTTCCTTCTGTAGGCAGGTACATTCCTTCGGAACCGATACTCTTATCATTTTTAAAATTTGTATCCAGGCCCCATTTCCTGTACTCTTTATACAGTTTCCTACATCTTCGCATAATTATTCGCTGATGACCAGGTTGTAATTGCAACCTATACAAAAGACGCATGCTACGTGATTAGAAAACTTTTTTCTGACCTTGACTTGCAAAAACTTGGATATTTCAATAAACATTTTTAACATTTATATATTTTGTGTAGTATTACATTAGTGAAAAACAGTTTTTAGGGGACTGTAATACTACACAAACACATAACTTGCTTTAATTTTTCGTATTACCACGTATGTAACTTTTGTAAATGGCAATGTTTACAATGGTTTACTACAGTGACATAATCACACTTGTGAAACAAAGATTTAACCTTCGTATATGGTTGTGCTTTATCGACAGCTTTGCAGAGTAGTTTCACATCCTTCAAAATATATTTCGCGAATCGGAACCACACATGTTTGTAATGTTGTATTACACACTAACGCCAAAATAAGTACACAGTAAATTTATATAGTAAAATAGTAAGACTAATAAGGTAACGGACATTATTTCTTGCAGAGAAATTCGGTTTTGTATACAGAAAATATATTTATAGCAAGAAACAATTTAGTTATTAGAGTAAAGTGTGGCATGATATTCTAATTAAAATAATGCTACTCATCCCTTCGCAACCTCTCGTTATTGTATTGAAATCAACCCAACCTGATTTAAAAAAAACGGGTTAGTTAAGTGTCGTAGATGTCATTTGAGACGGAACCATTGGTTCAGGTAAAGACGAAGTAGGAAAAGATCAGGCCGTTGGATATATTGAGTAACTATCCCTGCAATAGCCTTGAGTGATTCCGGAAAACTACGGAAATCATAAATAAGGATGGCCGATCGAACCCAGAACTTCCCGAATTCGTGTCCATGATTTTACTACGGAGCCATCTTTATTGGTGCTGAAAGTGAACTCGAACCTATAATAGCCTATGGCGTTGATAAGCAGGACAGGGACTATCCTTACACAAACTAGTACCACACCAAAAAAAAATATACGTAGTTAGCAATTATTACTGTTTAAAAGTAATAAATATTTTTTTAAAAATTAACTGTCGATAAATAGTTTCCGTTTTTTTTTTTTTTTTTTTTCCCTTTCGAAAAATGCCTTAGCTATAAAGATATTTGGTGACGACCTTGTGGTTGCCTTGTTGAGATGACTAGGAATTTTGTTCTTCAAATGCCTTACTTCTAAACAGAACATTACATTGTTTAATAAACTCCATCGAATTACCACTATTATCGAATTCTTTCGAAGTTACAGATTGTCGATGTTAAGCGCTGACCAAAATTTATCTCTCTCCATATGCTATAAAGATACCTGATTACTTTTAGATGAAACTGTGCCGCTTTCACTAGGACATAAAGCTGAAGTACCTGGAAAGTTCATGATTGATTTCTCTGTGTTTCCATTTTTTCTTAGAAGTATGGATCTTTTTTTTTTGCTACTTATTACTTATAATTTGTAACTACCAGTACTGAAACTGGTGAACTGTTACTTCAGGAAAATTCAATACGTAGACATTACTATCAACATAAAAATAAGGTAAGTTAGTCAGTATAACTTAGTATTTTAATTCTGCAAGCTGAACGTGAAAATAGAACTTCGTCCTCCGCTATTCCCCTAAGAAAAACGTAGGTTGGTGCATTACGATCAGACTCACTTAGTATATAGTAAGTATATGTGCTGTTACATTAGTATTTAAAATCAATTCCATGGATTTTTACCACATTTGAGATTTGAGACGTGACGCATAATGGATAATTAATATTACAGTTTACTAATATGAAAACATTGCAGCGTTTGTATTAATATTTTTATTTAATTCTATGCCCGTTGCAGTCTTACATCACAATTTGGTAGGTTCTCCACTAACTTTCTTCCCAAGCCGAATTGACATTAGGTTAGATGGAATATACCTATAATTCTCGAAAAAAAAAAAAAAATGTGTGGTCACTGATGTAATGCTGTGAAGGTCTGGCTTGTTGCATCACAGACATATGTGGCGTGTGCTGTAGGTCCGAGTTATTTGTGTAATGTGGCATGAACGCTATCAGCCTCCAGTGTGGCCTTTCTCAATAAACAGCTCAATTGATAGTGATTTTGACTGCACGTCTGTGCTAGATTACTGACTGGATAGATAAGTGGCTGAATTGGCGCGCAGTGTCTACGTCGTATAGTTTGAACTAAAGGACTTTAAGCTTATCCCGGCCATTTTATTGTCGGACAATCTGCAATAAATGTAATTGCAGAAGAGTTCCATTTGGAAAATTATATTTGGACCTGATTTGGCCCAGATATTATATTGGCCAGATCTGGCTTAAGGAACTGGCCCAGACGTGGCAACTTAGATTTTTTTTTCTTTTCCATTGGGGTTGTATGCTTTCTGATCCATCTGGTAAGTAAATTGGAGGCATTGGTGTTTGAAAATACCGTTTTAGGCTCGGACACTGTGTTTTTAATACGCGAAGAATTTCGAAAGTACACAACAATCCTCTGCTGAAACGCGTTTTTTTTTTTTTTTTTTTTTTTTTTTTTTTTTTTTTTTTTTTTTTTTTTTTTTTTTTTT